>CM074449.1:2668860-2803860 GCA_037101425.1 Elopichthys bambusa
TAGTCAGTATATAGTCTAACATACATGTTGTTGATTTAGATGATTTAACGAGTTTAGACAATTCTTCCTCTCCTATAGCAATGAATGAATGGAATTTTGTATTTTAGATTAAAATAAGACGAAGGCCCAGTTTCACAGACAGGGCTTAGCCTAAGCCAGGATTAGGCTTTAGTTCAATTAGGGTATTTAAGTAGCTTTTATAAAAGTTCACTTAAAAAAATCATTACTGCTGTACATCTTAAGACAAAACACTGGGACTAGTTTAAGCCTTGTCTGTAAAACTGGGGGAAAATGTAAGTGAGGGGTTGAAAAAGTAAGAGAGATTGGTGGCATTTTTATTGTCCACTAATCAAAAAATGTAAGAAAAGGTACACCATTTGATGAGCAAGCGTAAACCCTTCGTATTAGCAATAATACTTTAGCAAACACCGCTAATTAAGCGAGTCACTTTATGGGCACTCATTTTGAACTCTTCGCTATGTTTTGGTATATGCATTAATGAAACCAATAATTTTGCTCTGCAAATACTGAGCTATCAGGAACCAATGTTATCCCTCTGCTGGTGTTATTAGCGTGGGTGTTTGCTGCTGTCTCTCCCCTCTACATTATACCCACAATCCTCTCTGCCTCAATAGCGGTGACCCTCTCGTTCCGGGAGATTCTCGCTGTTTCTCACCTCCGCTGACCTTCTCCTCACTCATCTCATTATCCTCAGCCCACACTGAAACCTGCGGACTATGACACAATCTATAGCCGCACTGTCTGATTGTGAAACACTGTAACTGCGGTATAAAGATGTGGCTAATTGCGTGTCTCCGCTTTAGAAGGAATCGATAAGAATGGCAAATGGTATTTTGAGATAATGGATGTTTTCACATTTGTTTCGATTGCATTGTTTGATTCAGCCACTCTTCGTCTCTTTTGTCTCTTTACATTGTATTTGTGGTGGGTGGTGTGACCAAAATCACCATATAAGTAATAATTTCACAGTGTCCTGATGTCCTGATATAGCTGTTTTTGATAGAAATTCAGCCCAGAAATGTTTTGCACAACCTATTTATTTATTTTATCTATTTAATTTGGTATTAATTAAAATCTCTTTACATTTATTTGTATTGAAATGAATTTTATTAATTAATTTAAATTAATCTAAATAGATTTCTTAATTCGTTTTAATTTATTTAATTTTATTGTTTTATTTGAATATATATTTTTTTAAAAAGGTTAGTTCACTCACAAATGAAAATTGTTATTTGTTACTCACCCTCATGTCGTTCCAAACCCGTAAGACTTTCGTTAATCTTTGAAACAAAAATGAAGGTATTTTCTGTCCCTCCATTGACAGTCTACACAACTGACACTTTGACACTTCATAAAGAGATCATTAAACGAATACATATGGACTGAGCGGTTTTGATCCAAATTTTGGTCTCGATCGCTTTATATAATGAACAGATTGAATTTAGGCTTTTATTCATTTTATTTGACTGTACTAGATTTTATTCATTTCATTTGACTGTACTGTGATGTATACATTAATGTAGAAAATAGATTTTACTGTATTATAGAATAATTACCCATACTGTAATTTAGAATAGCTATTGTGATTTGAGTCTGCTGCAGTAACAGTCGAGCGTGAGCTCTGTTCAGTACATTTCCTACACATGTTCTTGACTCAATTATGGTAATTCTTAAAACAGTCTGGAACAATTAATTTCCCATTATTAAATTTAAGACCTGCAGAAGTGCAAGTGTAGTCGGCCAATTAAAATGAAGCAATTAGACAGCAGAACTCTAGGTGTGATTGCATCGCGGGCACTGACCCTCTGGTGCTGCAGCTCGGCTGTGTGTGTGTGTGTGTGTGTGTGTGTGTGTGTGTGTGTGTGTGTGTGTGTGTGTGTGTGTGTGTGTGTGTGTGTGTGTGTGTGTGTGTGTGTGTGTGTGTGTGTGTGTGTGGTGGTGATGAACGGAGTGGATCTGACCCGGTTCAGTTTGGACATGACAGAAACAGGCTCTGGGTCAGATTCTTGGGCAGGGTTTCAGCATCGCCTCTTGCTGAAAACAAGATAATTAGTGGAAGTTTGCCTCCCTTCACAATTGTCCTCCCATCAGAATAATGCGGAGAGTCTAATTTCCACAAAGTTGGACTTTGTGGAAATGTGTCTGGTTTATAATTAGTGTGATATAAAGCGAGTGTAATGTTAAACAGTCATGGACAGGTAGTAGAAAAATGAAGCATATAATAAGTTATAGTTACTCTTTTGGTTGTGAAAACAGGAATTTCACAAATAGTTGAAGTTGGTTTGTTGGTGAATGTTAATGCTGTTGCATAAAAAGCAGACGGGTTTGTTTTGGTTCTGATGATTGGAAAATGTTTGCCGGGTTTTGAAAGCTGCTTGAAATGAACTTTTCAAACTCTTATAATAGAACAAATGGAAACAATAGCAAAGATATTCGCTTACAAACTCAATGAAAAGAAATGACAGTGCCTGAAATGCACGTCTGAAAATGGATGCCTCATATGCATTGATTTATTGTGTGGTGAGTGGTGCTTGGTGACACAGACAAATACAGTGGGTACGGAAAGTATTCAGACCCCCTTAAATTTTTCACTCTGTTATATTGCAGCCATTTGCTAAAATCATTTAAGTTCATTTTTTTCCTTGTTAATGTACACACAGCACCCCATATTGACAGAAAAACACAGAATTGTTGACATTTTTGCAGATTTATTAAAAAAGAAAAACTGAAATATCACATGGTCCTAAGTATTCAGATCCTTTGCTCAGTATTTAGTAGAAACACCCTTTTGATCTAATACAGCCATGAGTCTTTTTGGGAAAGATGCAACAAGTTTTTCACACCTGGATTTGGGGATCCTCTGCCATTCCTCCTTGCAGATCCTCTCCAGTTCTGTCAGGTTGGATGGTAAACGTTGGTGGACAGCCATTTTTAGGTCTCTCCAGAGATGCTCAATTGGGTTTAAGTCAGGGCTCTGGCTGGGCCATTCAAGAACAGTCACGGAGTTGTTGTGAAGCCACTCCTTCGTTATTTTAGCTGTGTGCTTAGGGTCATTGTCTTGTTGGAAGGTAAACCTTCGGCCCAGTCTGAGGTCCTGAGCACTCTGGAGAAGGTTTTCGTCCAGGATATCCCTGTACTTGGCCGCATTCATCTTTCCCTCGATTGCAACCAGTCGTCCTGTCCCTGCAGCTGAAAAACACCCCCACAGCATGATGCTGCCATCACCATGCTTCACTGTTGGGACTGTATTGGACAGGTGATGAGCAGTGCCTGGTTTTCTCCACACATACCGCTTAGAAATAAGGCCAAAAAGTTCGATCTTGGTCTCATCAGACCAGAGAATCTTATTTCTCAGCATCTTGGAGTCCTTCAGGTGTTTTTTAGCAAACTCCATGCGGGCTTTCATGTGTCTTGCACTGAGGAGAGGCTTCCGTCGGGCCACTCTGCCATAAAGCCCCGACTGGTGGAGGGCTGCAGTGATGGTGGACTTTCTACAACTTTCTCGCATCTCCCGACTGCATCTCTGGAGCTCAGCCACAGTGATCTTTGGGTTCTTCTTTACCTCAGTTTGGCCGGACAGCCAGCTCTAGGAAGGGTTCTGGTCATCCCAAACGTCTTCCATTTAAGGATTATGAAGGCCACTGTGCTCTTAGGAACCTTAAGTGCAGCAGAACTTTTTTTGTAACCTTGGCCAGATCTGTGCCTTGCCACAATTCTGTCTCTGAGCTCTTCAGGCAGTTCCTTTGACCTCATGGTTCTCATTTGCTCTGACATGTACTGTGAGCTGTAAGGTCTTATATAGACAGGTGTGTGGCTTTCCTAATCGAGTCCAATCAGTATAATCAAACACAGCTGGACTCAAATGAAGGTATAGAACCATCTCAAGGATGATCAGAAGAAATGGACAGCACCTGAGTTAAATATATGAGTGTCACAGCAAAGGGTCTGAATACTTAGATATTTCAGTTTTTCTTTTTTAATAAATCTGCAAAAATGTCAACAATTCTGTGTTTTTCTGTCAATATGGGGTGCTGTGTGTACATTAATGAGGAAAAAAATGAACTTAGCAAATGGCTGCAATATAACAGAGTGAAAAATTTAAGGGGGTCTGAATACTTTCTGTACCCACTGTTTATTATTTGAAGCCATAAATGTATTTTTAAGATGAATGTCAGTGTGTTTCCCATATGACTAGTTGATTTAACAGGTCTAAAGTAAGATTTCATTAGATCTTTTATTAGTTGCCAAAATATCTTATTTCATTTCATTTATTTTTTATTTTTTAGATTTTATTATACAGAAGTTGAATTCTCACCTGTATGTTACAGCTAATTATTGTAAGGGAAATTTTCAACATAATGAATATGGAACCTGCTACAATTATTAAAATTGTGCACATTAGCCACAATCCTGCCCTAAATATCAGGTCGTATTACACATGTTGTTCTATTGCACCAATGTTTTTTTTTTTTTTTTATCTTATCTTTATGTAGCTTCAGCTTCATATTGCGGGCTTGTTTCTACCTGTTGGTTGAATGTATAAACTGTGTAGTAGACAAACTGTCTCAACATAATCATCTCTTCATCAGCCTCTTTTTCTGCGTTCCCTCTTTCTGCGGCATAACTCCAGCATGTCTCTCTCCATCTACTAGTTTTGCAGTATGCATTAAAGGGTTAGTTCACCCAAAAATCCTGTCATTAATTACTCACCCTCATGTTGTTCCGTACCCGTAAGACCTTCGTTCATCTTCGGAACACAAATTAAGATATTTTTGATAAAATCCGATGGCTCAGTGAGGCCTCCAGCAAGATAATAAACACTTTCAGATGCCCAGAAAGCTACTAAAAACATATTTAAAACTGTTCATGTAACTACAGTGGTTCAACCTTAATGTTATGAAGCGACGAGAATACTTTTTGTGTGCAAAATAGTGATGGGTGATTTCAAAACACTGCTTCATGAAGCTTTATGAATCTTTTGTTTCGAATCAGTGGTTCAGAGCGCATGTATCAAACTGCTAAAGACATGCCATCCAGTGACGAACCTTTGAAATTTCGAAACCCTTATGACATAACGAAGCCTCGTTTACTGAAATCACGTGACTTTGGGAGTTTAATACACGCTCCGAACCACTGATTTGAAACTAAAGATTCGTAAAGCTTCTACGTTTTCTGGGCCTCTGAAAGTGTATATTATCTTGCTGTCAATGGAGGCCATCTAAGCCATCGGATTTTATCAAAAAAATCTTAATTTGTGTTCCGAAGATGAACAAATCCCATTATTAATGACAGAATTTTTCATTTTTTTGGGTGAACTAACCCTTTAATTTTCTGTATGTATGGAATAACCAGTTAAAGGATAGGTTCACTTTAAAATGAAAATGACCCCATGCTTTACTCGCCCTCAAAGTGTATATGACTTTCTTCTTGCTGATGAACACAAGTTATATCATTAAATATCAGGGGGAATGAGTTTGAAGCTCAAGAAAGTGCATCTATCCATCATAAATGTACTCCACACGGCTCCGGATGGTTAATAAAGACCTTCTAAAGTGAAGCGATGCGTTTGTGTAAGAAAAATATTCATATTTAACAAGTTCTAAGGTAAAATATCTAGCTTCCGCCAGAGTGCTTGAGGGTGAGTAAATCTTAGGGTAATTTTAATTTTAAAGTGAACTAATCATTTAACCTACTACTTTTGCTAAGATGTAAAGTATATAACCAGAGCACCCTGCATGAAATACTATATCCCACAATGCAGTCTCTTGTTGTTTATGTCTGTACCCAACCTTCCAATAAAACAGAAATATTTAACCTACATGTTAAATTCCAGGTTAATTGTAGCTGGCTCAGCCTCGACGCCAGCGTGGGTAAACATGAGCATCTGTGATCTGTAATTTGTGATTTCTGGCTCTCTCTTAAATTGGGAGACTTTTGTGTCTGCTGACAACAAATGAGCGTGATCAGAATGCTTTCTCTGTACAAACTCCAATTAATCCTCGATACAGGAAAAGAAGCTCATGGTGTTTTTCCTCATTCCATTCGATGCAGTGCAGGACTTGTAAGCACATGTTAGTGTCTGTGTGAACGCCCGTGTGATATGTGTACTGTAGATGTTTATTTTTTTGAGTAGCATTTTTTATTTTTAGCTCCTGACAGTAAGGTCACATATAGTTTACTATGGTCACAGTGACAGCATTGTGTGTAATTGTGTGTGTGTGGGAACAACGACTTGGTCTCTGCTTTAGACGGCTCGTCCTTGAATGCATATTGCACACCAAAACAGCAAATGCTTTTCCAAACTAGCGAAATATGATCTGAGTTACTGAGGAAGAAGTAATTGTTGGATTTGACAGTTTTTGTGAGGATTATTGCATTAAATCTTTGAAAATTATTAAGCAGAATTATGTTTGGCAGAATTACATCAGTTATCATATTATCACACAAGTACTGGGGTAAAAGTTTATAGTTTGGATATAAACACTGATGTCTACGATAGAGGAAATCCCGTTTTCAAAGTAACTTGGCACTTCAAATAATGATTGTATCAATTACATCATTACGCCACCAGGTGGCGACAAGTTACTTAATGTTTGTCATTAGCAGTTTCAATCACCCTGTTTTTTGCACATTTTGAAGTATTGCATCAGAAACGAGTGATGAAAACGCCACATTTCGGGAAAACAATCCCTTAATTTGTAAAGAAGTTTTTACACTCGCTTGAGGTGGTTTTTGACTTGTGCAAAAAAGAGAGAATGCAAATAATGGGAGATAGAAACGCATTTGCTGAATAAATTCTGACGTAGTGAACATTAAACCCACATGACTAATCAGCCGTTTCCACTGATGGTGCTTTATTTACTGTTGGTCACTAGGTTACCAGTACCACTGTCATCCACTCGAACAACTTGATGGAAATGCACCTAATTCCCTTTTTTTTTTTTTTTTTTTTTGCGAACTTCGCTTCACTTTTAGATGGAAACCCAGCAATTGAATCATTTGTTCAAGAGATTTATTCAAAAACACTCATCCAGTAATGAATCAAGTGAAGTATTTAGAGTCATTGAATCATTCATTCAACCCAATTTTTAAAATAATTCATTCAGATTAATTAAATATTTTAAATAGGCTGCAGCAATTAACTTTTTGTCAGAACCTCTAGTAAATTACATGTTATTTTGTTTAGTTGTCTTGTTCAGAATCATGGGAGAATTATTATTGTTTGAAAACAAATGAACAAAAAAACAATATGATTCTCATTTTATCCAGAATAATTTTAAATCTGTGTGTGTGTATGTATGTATGCATGTATATGTATATGTGTGTATATATATATATTCAATTTTTAATTTATTTTACGATACTACAGTGTTGTGGTTGGCTGTTAGCATGTTGTCTGATGTGCTAGACTCTAGATATGGCCCATGATCCTCCTCCAGTTGTAGGTTTATTGGTTGGGATTCAATCAGATGAAAACTGTAAGTTCAATTGTTTGTAAAAGTAATAGTACAGGTATCGTTCCTGTCCGTAGCACAAACGCCTCGGGGTGAGTTACACAATGAAGTTTAATGCTTAGGTTTCAAGGTTGTACAAACACTGCTAATAAACTGCAAGATGGACCAGACTTTATAGCGACACTGAAATGTCTAGCTAAGTGAGACAATAAAATCCTTTATAACACTTCTAGGCCTCAAAAAGAAGCTGTCGACCTCAAAGTTATGTTATAAAACCTTTCCTGGCTCACTGCGCTGCTCTCATTACAAGAAATTGATAGATGTTTTGCTCGAGCACCTTCGTTCTGTCATCCATTTTGTTAGAAATTCATTTCTGATGTTCAACTTCTGCCTTATTCTCGCCGTCTTTTGATTCCAAGTGTCTTTTTTCTCCTCCACTGAAGTATTAGTGCTCTCTATGCTATGGGCGGCTCACGCAACCTGGCTGTAATGGCCAGTTATTTTCCGACCGGAGTTATTCCTTATCACCTGCGGCCAGATATCTGAGATTATTTTATGATTCCTTTTGTGCGCTTTTGACTCTGTCAGTCAGTGACTTCAATAGAGTTGTGCTCATCTCATTCCCTGTCGTTATGAAGCACTTTACAGATAACTGCACGTGAAAATGCCCCTGCTTTAGCCCTCAGGACAGTTTTCAGAAGTGTTTCTGCAGGTGTGTGGTTTAGATACTCATTTGGAGGGCAGGCGAATGACTTCCCCTCTCTAGCTGATGCAGCTGGTGTCTGCGTACGGCTCAATGGGCTTCATTCACTCAAAGCCAGAGTGGAAGAGAGGCGACTGAGGCGTCTGCTTTCTCTCTCGGGGCATGGACGCCTCTAGGGACCTGAACTTCCTGTCAAAGTCTCTCACACACGGGTCATCTCATGCTGCACTGATCCTCTTTGTGTCTCTCCCTTCCTCTCTTGTGCTCTCGGTTTACTCTTCTTCCTTCAGCTCTGATCCAAAACCTAGGGAGCTACACAGCTAAGCAATACTTGTATCATGTGCACATGAATGCCGTTCCAAACAGTTGGCAGTGAAATTATTCTGACTTGTTGTACTACTTTTTTGGGTTGCATCACATTATTTATATTATTTGCTCAATCGGTTATCTCAGTAGCCTCGGGATGCATGTGTTTATAAAAAAATATATATATTAAAAAATATATATATACATTTTTACTTTATCTACACACTCTCTGTAGTGTCAGGATGCTTTTATTTTATTAACATTTTTGTACATATTTACCTTATCTCAGTAGCATTTTATTTAATTTTATTTGCTCACTTGGTTATCCCAAAATAATTTTTTTTTTTTTTTTCAATTAGTTATTTTATTTTATTTTATTTTATTTAAATGTATTTTATTTTATTTAAATTTAAATTTGTTTTATTTTAATTTTAAAATGTTTTTGATTTTAATTTAAATTTGTTTTATTTTAATTTTAAAATGTTTTTGATTTTAATTTAAAAATTGTATTAAAAGTTTTTATTTTATTTATTTTTTTTTTTATTTTATTCACTGACTTGCTAATCCCAGTAGCTTTAGGATGGTTTTTATTTCATTAACTTTTTTTGTTATTATTATTATTATTATTATTTTTAAATATTTTTCTTTTTACATTTTCAGTATTTTTTTTTTTTATTTACTCTATTTCACATTGTAAGGTTTTCTTATATAATAAATAACCTGTAGCAGTATTGTGATTAACCACCTGGTAGCCAGGCTTTGAAATTCCAGTCACAGCAGTCTAAGCTGAGCTAATGTAGTCATTTGTGTTTATGTGTGCATTTCCATGAGTGTGTGTGAGAGAGCAAGATGTCATCTGGTAGAATGTTCTTCCTACTGAGATGAGAGCTGTATCTGTGGCAGTTCATGCACATTAGAGGCATGCTACATATTGTCAACGATTATCTTTACCTCTTTTCTCTAGCCCTCAATACTGTTGTGGAAGTGTCTCTCAGTGTATTGTTTGTTGTGTGTGTAGTTGGATTGGCTTCTTGTGGGGATATCAGAATGGCAGCATATGGGATTTGATATGCAGATCTGGTTGTCTGTCCGAATGCTTCTGTGTGCGAAGTAGTGTACAGATCATGCGTTTTTGAAGTTTGTCTGAGTCTTTTGGATGTCGCTTTATGTATATAGTCAGCGATATACAGTATACATATTGAAAGTGTATAATTAAAGCTCTGTTAGATGAAGAGAAGTGTTCAGTGCATGCACTTTCAAAAGCATTTGTGGCACAATGTTGATTACCATAAGGGAAAAAAAAAAAAAAAAATGTGTGTTTTACAACTACGCAAGATTTTTTTGGTAACACTTTAGTATAGGAAACATGTATTCACTATTAACTACGACTTTTCCCTCAATAAACTCCTAATTTACTGCTTATTAATAGTTAGTAAGCTAGTTGTTAAGTTTAGGTATTGGGTAGGATTAAGAATGTAGGCATAAGGCATTAATATGTGCTTAATAAGTACTAATAAACAGCTAATATTCTTGTAATACGCATGCTAATAAGCAACCCTAAAATAAAGTGTTACCATTTTTTTTTTATGTTTTTGAAAAAAGTCTCTCATGCTCACCAAAACTGCATTTATTTGACCAAAAATACAGTAAAAGCAGTAATATTGTGAAATATTATTACAATATATTTTAAAATAACTGTTTTCTATTTTTTTTCCCCTGTGATCAAAGCTGAATTTTCAGCATCATTACTCCAGTCTTCAGTGTCACATGATCCTTCATAAATCTTAAATTATAAAAAAATAAAGGCCAATTCAAAATATGAATAAATACTACAACAGTAGCTCTTTGTATAACAGCATAATATCATTGTTAATCGTATTAATAGTGGCAGTTGTTTGCGTGTGTTTATCTGGTCCTTAAGGGCTTTTTTGATTAGTTTAGAAACTTTATGATCATTGGATTGAATGCATATAATTGCAGGTGCACGTTGAGTGTTTCTCTGACGTGCCATTCAAAAGGACGTGCATTGAAATATTTTAGTCATGTTGGGCTGCAGAGGTGTTTCATTTAGATTTATGTAAAAAAGAACAATGGAGGGAGAGAGACTACAAAGAGAGAAATGGTGTGTGTGTGTGTGTGTGTGTGTTTTGAAAAGGCCCATGGTTAGAATGTTCCGTAATTACTCTCTCTGCTAAGAGACTCTGAGCTGGCAGAGAGAAGGACAGAGAAACAGCATGTGTGAGAATGAAGGTGAGAGTGTTGACAGAGAAATAGAGACCGTCTGTGTGTAATTAACCCTCACAGGTCTCACTCTCTATCTGTCGCTCTCTTCTCGTCCTCTGCTGTCTCTCTGTTGCTGGGGTTATGTGGCCGTTCAGGGTCGCTGAGAAACACATATTACCGCATGAACGTCACCGCTGCTTTTCCTGCCCGACAGATGAACATGCCAGTAACACTTGACTCTAGTAAACACACTATCAGAGACATTACACACTTCCTGAAGGAAATACCAGTGTTTGCAGGACAGCAATGAGTTTTAATATTAATGTCGATGTTGATGTTGAAGCCCCAAAATGCCAAACAAGCACCATTGAAGTATCATCTATACGAAATTTAAAGTTATTCACTGAAAGTCTTCCTATAAAAACTTTCAAAAACCTTTTTCATGCTTGTATGTCAAATTCGAGCCAGTGTTTATTGTCGAGCTGCTGTTGTTTGTTGTGTGGTTAGTTATTGAATTACTGCATCATCTATAACCCTCAGCTTCACACATACACACACCAGAAATTGATGCCATGTGTCTCAGTACAGTGTTTTATGTTCTTTGTCCCCAGCCATCTATAACTATGATGCTCGCAGTGATGAAGAGCTTTCCTTACAGATCGGAGACACTGTACACATTCTGGAGACTTATGAAGGTGAGATACACTTGCACACACGCGCACACACATGCACAAAACATGCACGCACTCACGCGCACACACACCTTATGTTATGACTAGATGTGATGCCGTAAAGCATCAGTATGAAAAGTGGCTAATTATTTTAAAATATTATGTTAACTGCATTCATCAAGCTCAACCATTCAACCCTTTACCAAAGCTATTTTAAGAAAAAAAACTGATCAAAAATGATGTATTTAAATGATAGGAAAAGGTATTTATCATTAACCACGAACAAAAATGTGGTCCTAGACAAGCCGCTACTGAACGTTAACTTAGGCAAAATCTGAAACCCAGTTACCATTTTTTATTTTATTTTATTTTATTTTATTTTATTTTATTTTTTTATTTTAATAGTATTTTATTTTATTTTATTTTATTTTGATAGTCTTTTATTTTATTTTATTTTGATAGTCTTTTATTTTATTTTAATAGTCTTATTTTATTTTATTTTAATAGTCTTATTTTATTTTATTTTAATAGTCTTATTTTATTTTATTTTAATAGTCTTATTTTATTTTATTTTAAGTCTTTTATTTTATTTTATTTTAATAGTCTTTTATTTTATTTTATTTTAATAGTCTTTTATTTTATTTTATTTTATTTTAATAGTCTTTTATTTTATTTTATTTTATTTTAATAGTCTTTTATTTTATTTTATATTGATTTTATTTACATATATTTTTTGGGGAAAATTACAAAATCACAATCCTAGTTTGTAATTGTATTTGTTTCAAAGTTGCAAAAATGAAAGAACGAATCAATATTTAATTTGCCCTTGACATTTTCTGAACTCATTTACCTCTGTGATCATTTGCTAAAGAAGAAAACCATCTACTTGTACTATATATTTTATTATTTTGATGAGTTTCACACACTATTTTGTACCCGTATGTAAAGTGCGTCCTGTTGCCCATCCATTTCAGTCACCTCTGACCATTTTAAGACCTTTATGGTCAGATATGTCCTGATCAGATCTTTCCTCTTCCCTCCAAAACAATGTCTCTCCAATGTCCGTAACGCACACTTTAGTCTTGAATGATTTGTTCATAGCTTGCAGACATGCCCGCTGCCTCACTTTATATCTCCAGGAGATTTATGAAACATGTCTTTTGATAATCTCAGAATATTGTTTTCTAGAGAGACACAGTGGCGTCTCATTGTAATCTAATTGCTGGTATTTCCATCTGACTGCTGTGATATTTCTTGCTCTTCTCAGGATGGTATCGAGGGTATCGGCTGAGGAGAAAATCGAAGAAGGTGAGATACTGTATGAAAAGGTTCCAGAGTACAGTTAGTAAAATCAAAATTTTTCCTTTGTTTGGTATTTTCTAATGTGTTCTTCTGTGTACAGGGTGTGTTTCCAGCTTGTTACATACATCTGAAGGAGGCCACGGTTGAAGGCAGTGGGTCAGTATGTTCATTTAGATTTCCTGACAGTTTGTAGTTTGCTGAATATAGAAAACAAAAGCGAACTTTTCACAAACCAACTCATTTGGGCCAGATTGCAAAACCGCGTTGCTTGTATCTTTCATGGAGAAGGCAATCTCATGATTTGTTTTTCGACGGGAAGAATGTTGAATATAAGGGGCCGTTTACACAACACCGTTTTCAACTTTTTATGCGTTTTAGCTGTTTATTTATACGACAATGCCGTTTTGGGGTACTGAAAACGCAAACTTTTGAAAGTGCAAAGTGCAAGTTTTTAAAAACGATACTGTTATTGTTTCTGTGTAAACAACAAAAATGCAAATTTGTGAAAACGGTGACGTCATGCACATGCATATTTCGTGATCAGTTTATAAGCGCATTGCTTTGACAATGTTGTCATTTGTATGCAAAAAATGCGATGTCTGTCTTTTTAGCATATCATTGTTGTGTAAACGTACCCTAAATCTGCTTATGTTTTATTCACTAATCAATAGTTTCAAAACTATAAAACTAAATTACAGTTTCTTAGTCTCATTAAAAATATATTTACCCATAAGTCTGTGTACTGTATATTTACAGTATTGTTCAATTAACATATTAGCTTATTAAAACAATGAGTCGTGTCTGCCTTGTGCTTGTGAAGTATAGCTTTCTGCTCACTTGTGAGTCTCTGGTTTTGTTTTGGTTTATTTAATTTTATTTATTTTTTTGATATTTTATTTTATTCATTTTTTTTATATTTATTTTATTTTAATGGTATTGTATTTTATATAATTAAATTTTTTCTTTATTTTGGATGTTTATTTAATGTTGAAAAAAATGCTAAAATGCTTTATTTAATGCTAAAAAATTACAAATTCAAGCAAATCATGGTTTTAAAAAGTATTCTATGAAAATAAATCAACTCTTATAATATCGAATTTGTCCTTAACATTTTCTGAAAGTCAAGTACCACCTCTCAGTGAGCAATAAGAAGCTTGAATAAGAAAAAAAATCTGTTATACAGTCAAACCAAAATTTATTCAGACACCTTGGACATTTCATTTGTTAATACAGTTTATTCACTATCGTTTAAAAAAATGGTAATAAAATATGACAAGATCTCCGAGTTAAAGTGTGTCAGAAAAAAAAAAAAAAAATGATTATGTCAGATAACACTCAAGCAAAACATGGTCAGGTCAAAGTGTCTGAATAACTTTTGGTTCCAAATTTTTATCAATTTTACTGGTATTCTACTGTATGAAGAATTTTTGGGTATAATATGTCACAGTTTACTTTATTTTGCTATCCTCACTTACATAAATGAACTATAGTGTCCTGCACCTACTAGTAAAATATACCAAAAATATCAAAGATGTCTGAATAATTTTTGGTTTGACTGTATATGATTTAATTTATATTTAAGAGTTTCACATATTATTTTGTACCCTATTCATGTAAAGTGCCATAAAATCCTTGTCTCTTAACTCACCATTTTAAGACCTTTACACACAGATAATTCTATATCAGATCTTATGAGTCTCTGTGATGTTTAAGGTGCTGTCTTTTGAAGGCAGCTTACTATGTTTTGGAACATACCCGCATTAAACTTTACACTCCTTTGCTACATCTGAAGATCATGTTAATTATGTTATTGGTCTGATTATATCAGCATTGGTTCTTGAGTCCAGCCTCAGCACAGTTAACAACGTCCTTCCCATAGACGTCTTACTAAAACAAGTTAGCGCTCCAACAGCCCAGTGCCAGCCTAATAGGAGATTTTAGAGTCCGAAATGGATTTTCGAGTGTGTTTCAGGAATATAATACGCATGAGCGAGTGTTGGTGTATGTGAGAGAGTAATTGGAATCGAGGGCAAAGCCCAGCTCAGATTTCATAACAGCTGTTTTGATGACTGATGCTGGTAATTAGTTTTCATTGGTATGAAGGGATCTGAATGACTCAGGGACCTCAGAAGCCTGTATTAAGCTGGAATTACTGACGTGAATAGAGTGAGATGCAGTTAAACAGCCTATTGTTTCCCACACAAGTGATATTCTTTGAAAAACTCCTTCACTTTATTGTGCTGCCTTTTTCTCTCTCTCTCACACTTTCCACTTTCTGTCGGTCCTTAGACAAAAGGAGACCGTCATTCCTACTGAGCTTCCTCTGGTTCATGAGGTCACGACTACACTGCGAGAATGGGCGACGATATGGAGGGACCTATATGTGGTAATCCTGCATTTTGAAATTTATCTCAAGATGTGGTATTATATCCCAAAACTTGCATACTCTCCCTCTACACACTTAAAAGTATGCATTTTTCTATTATACACAGAGTTTTAACCTGTTTTTTCACCATGAAATTAGCATTGGATGCTGGCATGGTGTTCAAACAAACAAACAAAAAAGTATGGATGTGTAGTATAAATGTAATCTGGCCATGATGGCATTGTCATGTGATCTATGATATCAGTTTCATCACTTCTCCGCTAATTACAAATCTCCTCCCATGACCTCATCCGATGCACACTTTAACATCTTGGCATAATTACTCATCTGGTTATTTTTAGCAGGTTTTTATGAAAACTTTTTATGCATACTCTAGTGAAATGTGCATTTTCAGACATGGAGATCAACATCACTGCGTACACATAGTCATCACTGACATCATCAATTTAGCGACACAGCATTTTGATGACAAACACGGCACTGTTCATAGCGCAAACATTCATCTGCTGTGACACACTGCAGCATTGCAATTTTCTCTAATAAATCTGATCTCCTTCGCCTCAGGCGTGATGTTGAAAAGCTGATGTACAAATTAAAAATTTAAAGTTTGTTTTTAATATTTTCCAAAAAGACTCTCATTGACAGTTAGTAAACCCTTTAAATTGCATAAGTAAGCAATATGACACTCTGGGGCTCTTTGTCTGCAGTGATTAGGAGCCTCGCGCCTTTACGCCACAGCATGTGCTTTGACAAATTAATTAACACACATTGCATGGATTTAAACAGACTGTGTTTCCAACAGGGTGACAAGCGTGAGATGTTCAACACGGTCCGAGACATGATCTATGACTTGATTGAGTGGCGCTCTCAGATCCTGTCCGGCACGCTTCCGCAGGACGAGATGTCGGAGCTCAAACAGAAAGTCACCTCCAAGATGGACTATGGGAACAAGTATGAACACACACACACACGAACACAAGCTGCTGAGTCATTCTGATTGGGTTATGTTAGAACTGGGAGCGCATGAGATGGAAGTCACGACTGCAGTCCGTTACATAAAATCTAAATTTTAATGAGAGCATTGTATTGCTCTTCATTTTTATTCAGGGTCTGTTTTTGCTTTGAAGGGTCATTGTGAAAGATTTTTCAGCCCTTCGGATGTTTTATCCGCTCTCATTTGAGTAAAAGAAAAAGATTCTTAATCAGTGGTGTGTGCTGTTGCTCATACTTGAGTTTAAGGTTCCTTAACTTTAAGTATTAAATGTTAATGCTGTCTGATGATTTTTGCCTGCTAATTCCATAGACTTGCACTGAAGGGCCAGTAAGTGTCCATCTCATTTTGCAATTTCGAAGTAAGCTATTTTTTGTGATCGTGTGCTATAGGTACGTAACTTAAAGGGGACCTATTATGCCCCTTTTCACAAGATGTAATTATAAGTCTCTGGTGTTCCCAGAATGTGTCTGTGAAGTTTCAGCCCAAAATACCCCACAGATCATTTAGTATAGCTTGTCAAATTTGCCCCTATTTGGGTGTGAGCAAAAACACGCCGTTATTGTGTGTGTCCCTTTAAATGCAAATGAGCTTCTGCTTCCGGCCCCCTTTCCAGAAGAGGGCGGAGCTTTAACAGCTCACGCTTCGGTTGCTCAACAACAACAAAGCTGGAGAATCTCACGCAGCCAAAATGAGGATTGTCAGTAACGGTGTTCAGCCTTACATTGTTCAAACCGGAGTCGACACTGATGGAGAGACTCAGGAAGAAGTTTTTAGAATGAAACTGAACGTTTCTGAATGGTTAGTGGATAAATTTATGTAGTTGCTGTGGAGTTGATTCAACTCATCCACTAGCATGTGCCGTCATGTTAATCTTTTGTGCCTAGTGTGAGGACACCCTTAATTAAGGTAGTAATGGTGTGAACGCAGCATAAGCTCGTTGTTTTATTCGGCAAAAACTGTAAAAGCTGGCTGCTGTTTGTCTGCATTTCTCAGTGACTGATGTCTGTCTGTATAAACTAATGAAACACGCTGATGACGTGTAAACATATGTAAAAACATATTTTGTTGAAATGCTAGGGCATCGTATTATTTCAGTCCAATTGAATATAATAATTGGATGAACATTTTATGGTCCTACGCCTTCCACAGACGGTATATATTTATATAAATGCATTTAGACAGTTTAACATAAGCAATCATTATGTTAAACTGTCTAAATGCATTTTTATAAATATATATATCAGGATATTAGGAGACTTTCAACCAGTATAACAAAAAATGTTTCTCTAGGGAATCACCTATTGCACTTTTAACTTTAGTGTTTAGCTGTAGGAGGAAGTGAGTATACAATGAGATGATAGAACTGCTCTGGTCAAAAAGTGACTCACACACATATACAACTCTCAGTTTTCAGTTCAAGTTGCTGTGTTTCTCAGATTTGTTGGGTGAAAGGTCTTTATTTTTACATAAAAATGGCAATCCGTCCAGCAACCCCAGAAATTCATTGAAACCAGCTAGCAATGCCACATATCAACATGCTTGATACCATTTAGGACACTTTAGCAATGCGTGGCAACACTCTTGCATCATGGTAATCACTTTTACACTAAGTATCACTCACATTTCTTGAAAATCAACTTGGTTTCTTTTTCTGTTACACACATTTTCAATGCACATTGACATTTTTCCATTTCCATTTATTCATTTAGCAGAGGTTTTCGTCCAAATCGATGTATAAACCAATCTCTTTCAACCAAGTCTGTTTTAAAATGTTTCTTACTGTATTTTTTGTGTGTTTGGCAGGTATTTAGACCTAGATCTGGTGGTGAGAGATAAAGATGGGAATATTCTGGATCCTGACCTGACCAGCACTATCAATCTGTTCCGAGCGCATGAAGCCGCGTCCAAGCAGATTGAAGCTCGCATTCAAGAGGAAAAGGTAAACTATATTAGACGTATTTATTCCTTTATGGCGCAATAAAAACATGCTTTTTTTTTTTTTTTTTTTTTTTTTCTCTCCAAGTCTGTGGTATATTTGGATTGATATGATCTGAATGTGTTCGTTTGGTGTTGTGAAATTGGAAGGCCCCAGAGCAGACATCACACTCACGTCGGCTCTTCGTTTTGTAGTGTTATTTTGGTCACCAACCCGCTGTGATGTGTAATGAACACCTTTAATTATAACTGTTACTTCACATTTATATGTAGATGTGACCACTTTATCAAGCACAACCACTAAACCACATAAAGTCCCTGACCGCAGCTCTCAAACACCATCACTGACGTGTGAGAGTTGACACAGGAACAGAGAGCATGAGAGCGAACCAACTCACTTCCCGTCTTGCTGTGGGGCTCAATGTGACACATGGCTGGGTGGGAAAAAAAACAAACAAAAAAAAAAAAAACAGCTTTTTGACAGGATTCAATAGACTAAAAAAAATAAATAAATAAAGATAAAAAAATAAAGATAAAAAATTAAAGGAAAAAAAAAAACTTTAATAGACAGCAGTAGGAATAAGATGCCATTAAACAGTCTTTATTGTTTCTACATTAATTTGTAGATTAAATATGAAATTTGAAATAAAAAAAATTCTAATAAATGCACCTATATACTATAGCGATATGTGGTATAAACTGCAAAATTATATATAAGTGACAAAATGTGTGTGTGTGTGTGTATATATATATATATATATATATATATATATATATATATATATATATATATATATATATATATATATATATATATATATATATATATAATATACACACACATTTTGTCACTTGTATATACTTTTGCATGTATGTGTATATTATATATATATATATATATATATATATATATATATATATAATATACACACACATTTTGTCACTTGTATATAATTTTGCATGTATGTGTGTGTATGTATATATGTGTGTATATATATATATATATATATATATATATATATATATATATATATATATATATATATATATATATATATATATATATATATATATACATATATATATGCAAAATTATATACAAGTGACAAAATGTGTGTGTGTGTGTGTATATATATATTTTCAAATGTATACACACACACACACACACACACACACACACACACACACACACTGTCTATGTACAGTCAAACCAAAAATTATAGATGTTTTTGATATAGTTCATTACATAGTTCTATATAACTATAGTTCACTATAGTTCATTTATGTAAGTGAGGATAGCAAAATAAAGTAAACTGTGACATATTATACCCAAAAATTCTTCATACAGTGGACTACCAGTAAAACTGATAAATTTAGTTTTGAACCAAAAAGTTATTCAGACACCTTTTCTTATTAATTTTATTATTGCAGTCTCAATTAACATAATGGTTAAATGCTCAAAATCAACAAAATGTCTATGATGATTCTTATTCATATTGTCAACAAAAACATTGAAATATATTGTGAATATTTGATATCACTCAGCCCTTGTGTTACGAGAGTCGAGGCTCCTTAAGACCGAAGTGCGAAATCCTCACGCATACTTATGTACAGTCTGAGGTTAACATCTCCGTTTGACCTGTGTGTTCTCATAACGCCTCTCTAATAACTGTTGAACCACTGTAGTGCTTTTAGATGAGTCACAGTGAGTGTTATTCACCATGTTATTAACCATGAGCAGGTGCTTCCCTTGAGCCAGGAGTTTTCATTTAAGATCCTAATACACGAAAGAAACCGTTCACCCATAAAGTTGAAAATTCTGTCATTTATTCAGACTCATGTTGTTCCAAACCTGTATGACAAGGTGAAATTTTGAGAACACATCAGCACTGGTGACCCTACCCAGATGTTCACTGTCCTTGAGTCTCTTTCACCAGATACAGACTGCTTAAGTGATATAGGGCCTGTTTACACCTGGCCACTTCATGTGTTTTTTTTTTTTTTTTTTTAATGATTTTTTTAGCTATCTGATTTGTTCAAATGATTCCATTTACACTTGCCTGCATAAATGTGTCTCCGCAAAACGAATATATATCTGAGCTTCATTTCCCGTGCTATATGAAAATTAATCGGAGTTCATGTCAATGAAAGCAACAGATACAGTTGCATTTTATTTATCATCAGCTAATTTCAAGATCAAAAACCGCAATAGGAGAGAGAGCAGAATCAACACTGGTAAGATCATTTAGTCTTACTACTTTTAATGAAGATGATTGTGTTTTGAGCGTCTGCGACTTACTTTCAGTTTCATTTGTGGCAGTCTGCACGTCGGCTTGCTGAAGAGATACTCTACTCATCTGTGCCGATGCGCAATACATTAGCACTGTCATATCTAGCTATAACATGCCATATAGCCTATAACACGCTTGCACCTGTTTATTCTTTTAGCATTTTTGGGAGGAGTAACATTTACATATGTGGTTTCAACAACCATTTGCATTTACACTTGTCCAGTTTCGTCTTGAATGTGTCTCAGCACCTCCTAAAAGTGATCAGATTTAAATCCATCTTGAAAGTGTTTCGGAGGGAATTTACACCTGGTCTTTTCACAATCGGATAGCTGTCCTATCAGAGAAAATGCATGAAGTGACCAGGTGTAAAAAGGCCCATAAATTCTTTGAGGCTGACAGTGATTAACGCCTGTGTAATTAGTCTTGCTGACTTTGACTCAAAGCACATTTGAAAGATTAATTACCATAGTTTTTATGCATCTATTTATTTTCCAGTCTCAGAAGCAGAACTTGGATTTGAGCAGGCAGGCGAAATTTGCCTCCACACCCTCGTTTGCCTTGTTCGTCACGCTCAAGAATGTCGTGTGCAAAATCGGAGAAGATGCAGAAGTGCTGATGTCACTATATGATCCCATTGAGTCCAAGTTTATCAGGTCAGTGCACATATCCGTCCTAAACATAGCTGTCAAATGGTACTTTGTTGAGAGTTTAAAGCTTTTTAAAGTCATTTTTTGCATTATTTTGAGTAATTATAGCTTTTATTATTACATTTAACTGTTATACGAATAGTATTACTAATATAATTATTTATATTCAAAAAAAAAATTATTTAAATCATAATTTTAATATGACAATAGACAAACAGTGACCAGTACTCATGATGTTTCACATCCTCAGTAGTAAATCATTTGTTTCAGCAGTGAATGATAATTGTATTATACTTGAGTGTTTCCACAGAGAAAGACATTTACATTTGCATTTATCCAAAGTGTCTTACATGCATTAAAGCTGTGCATTTATCAATATGTGTGTTCACTGGGAATCAATCCTATGATCTTGACATTGCTAGCATTATGATCTACCATCTGAGCTATAGGGGGAAAGTTTGTAGTAATAGTAATGCCATTAAAGGGATAGTTCATCCAAAAATGAAAATTACCCCATGATTTACTCACCCTCAAGCCATCCAGGTGTATATGACTATCTTCTTTTCGTGAATGTGGCTACTTTCTAATGCCGCCTCTAAAACGACATAAATGGCTCATTTGAAAAGCTCTAAATAGATATTAACTTACTTATTGCTCATTGTGCATCATACAAAATGAGCAAAATCACATATAAGACTTGACTAGTAGTCCTAGTTGAACAAACTCAAGCTTCTCTACTCTTATATATAAAATCCTTTGACATTTCTCTTTACAGTTTTTCGTTTTAGACTTCTAATTCGTGACTGGTGTTTTGTTTTGCTCTATCCTCTGCACTTCCGCGTTCGTCATTGTGTCATGCGTCGGGTCAGAGGTCACTCTTCCGTCGCAAATCGATGCGTACGGCCGACTGCTAGTTATTATAGTTAAAAAAGTTTTAAATATGGATACTTTCCTTACAAAAACCCATCGCTTTACTTCAGAAGGCCTTTATTAACCCCCTGGAGCCGTATGGATTACTTTTATTATGGATTGATGCACTTCTTTTGCTTCAAAATGTGGCGCCCCATTCACAACCATTATAAAGCTCGGAGGAGCAAGGATATTTTTAAATATATCTCTGATTGTGTTCGTATGAAAGAAGATAGTCATATACACTTAGGATGGCTTGAGGGTGAGTAAATCATGGGATCATTTTCATTTTTGGGTGAACTAAGCCTTTAATATCTGTTACTTACTTAATAATTTTCTTGCAGTGAAAACTATCTTGTGCGCTGGTCCAGCTCCGGTTTGGTGAAAGACATCGATCAGCTGCATAACCTGCGTGCCGTGTTCACGGTATGTATTATTTTGGGCTTTACTGTTGACGCTTTTTGGATGTGATGCCGACCAGATTGAAACCTGCATCACCCATGTGAGCACCATGGCTCATTGATGGCTACCAAAGTCCCTTTAAGACAAGTCATTTCACTCCGCGGCCATCTTTGAAACGTCTTGTTATTCTACAGTCTTTGTGGCTACTTTCTAATGCCGCCTCTAAAACGACATAAATGGCTCATTTGAAAAGCTCTAAATAGATATTAACTTACTTATTGCTCATTGTGCGTCATACAAAATGAGCAAAATCACATATAAGACTTGACTAGTAGTCCTAGCTGAACAAAATTTTGGCTGAAAATGTGGTTGTATGATAATGGCATGTTTTAAAATAGGTTTTAGAACAAGGCTAATTTGGGACATGTAGGCAAACCGCTAGGCCACACGTGAAACCCTTCACACGCACAATCTAATTGTTTGATTTGAACGCTCAAATGTTTCATCCTGTGCTGATGCGCTGCTTCATTACCAACTCGTTCCTGAAAACATCGTCATGTAAATGATTCCATTCGTCTGTTCCCGTCTCTTGCATTGTTCCTTAATGAGTAATCACGGTATTATTGGGTGACACTTTAATTCGTGTTCATCAGTCGTGTTGTAGAATTTGTAATTAAAGTGTTGGAGAAAGCAGCATCATCATTAACGCAGTAAAGGGTAATGAGCTAACGGTCGTTAGAGGAACGGATAAGGAAGCTCACTGGAGACACCGCCTGGCTTGCATTGTTGCACGTATTGTGTGTGTCCAAGTACATGTGTTGCCATCTGCTTGCAATTCAACACAGGAAAACCAAATTTCTATGCTGGAAGCTGACGACTTATGAACATGAAATCATTTTAAAGTTCTTGTGTTTCGTACACATTATTATGAAGGATATTTGTTTGTTTTTAACCCTGTTCTCATTTTATTTTATTTTATTATTTTATTTTATTTGTATTTTTTTATTTTACTTTATTATATTATTATATTTTATTACATTTTTTTAAATTATATATTTTTTAATATTTTTATTTAATTTAATTTCATTTTATTTTACTGGGAAGTGACTTATGAACATGAAATCATATTGAAGTTCTTGTGTTTTTCACACGCTATTATGGAGGATATTTGTTGTATTTTAATTGCATGCATTTGTATTTTGTGTATTTGCATGTACATTATTAATAATTATAGAGCATATGCCTTGGTGTGTGTGCATGTAGGTACATATTTGCACCCACACATGAGAGCTGTTCTCATCTGCTAGAGGTCATTTCTTTAATGGATGCTGGGCTGTTGAGGGTCAGTTTGTTTTCCCAGAATCCTTCTCTCTGCAGAAACCCCCAGCGGGGAATGAGTTGCTGCCCCCAATCAAATGCTGCTCGAAACAATTTACTCTTCACCCGGACGCCGTACTAACAGCCTGTGTACACCGGCCCAATCCATGGATCAGTCATTGCCTTCCTGGATAGTTGCTAAACTAACAAGTTTAACTAGATGGTTGTAGGCAGAAACACCTGGTGCATGGCCAGTAGCGCTTGGAGGCTCAAAATGATATGGGGTGTTTTAGTACATGATTGTGCAAGAGTGTGTGTGTGTGTGTGTGTGTGTGTGTTTTTACACTTATGTTTGTGTGTTTCTCTACAGGATCTGGGGAGCGAAGACCTGAAGAGGGAGAAAATCAGTTTTGTTTGTCAGATCGTTCGAGTGGGTCGAATGGAGCTCAGAGATAACAACACTAAGAAATTAACATCCGGCCTCCGCAGACCCTTCGGTGTGGCAGGTAGTGCCTTGCTTGTTTTCACACATATAACTTAGCACGGTAAACCATAGTGTCCATCAAAATGCCACCAAAAATATACTTTAATTAATTAATTTGGCAGAGTGATTAATTTATCCAAAGTGATTTAAGGACCTTATTGTTGCTGTTGGCAAACTCTACTTGTTGATCAACCGGAACACCATTTATTTATTTATTTATTTTTAATTTTTATATTAAAATTAAAAGAAAAATTAAAATTAATGAAAAAATAAAACAATACATAAAAATTAAATATAATAAAAATAAATAAAATTAACATTAAAATTAAAATAATTTTTTACATTTTAAAATTTTTATTTTAATTAAAAAAATTAAAATGAAAATAGAATTTTTATTTTTAATAAAAATTACATTAAAAATAAAACTGGATAAATACATTTTAATTTTAATTTTAAATATTAAAATTGAATTTTTTTGTTTTAGTTTTATTATATTTTATTTTTATTATTTTAAATAAAAATCTAAAAATTTAAACATTTATTTTTTGTATGTATTATATTATATTATATTATTTTATTTATTTTTTGAAAATTCTTTATTGGTTTTTAACATTGGCACAGAAAAATTCCAACAAAATTCACTTTTCTGATACAGTATGCAATAATATTCTTCCATATGTAAATGATTTATATTTGAACACAGGTAAAGGGGGAAAAAAGGGGGAGAAAATAGTGGGGTTAGGGTTTAATTATTGCTGTCTTATTAAAATAATTAATAAAAGGTTTCCATACTGCATAAAAATGTCTTGTTTTTTAAAGAAAATCTAATCTTTTCTGAGCTGAAGGTGGTGTATAACATCTTTAATCAGGACAGAGCAGTGAGGTGGATTTTTTTGTTTCCAATTAAGCAAAGGTCTAGTGGTTTTCCCAATACCTTTGACAGTAATTGAAAAACTGAAATCCAATAATTATGAATATTAGGACGTTTCCAAAACATATGTCCTAGTGAGGCTGGAGTTTGACTGCATCTGTCACATACTGGGTCCACAGATATTTTATTTTTTTTATTGACAATGATAGTTAATACCAAGTTTCCAAAGTTTAACGATAAATGCAAATATATTTTGTCTGTAAAATGTAAGGGTCTTTGTCTTGTTTTGTTTTAAGTTATGGAGAGCAGGTGTTCTGTTTTGGATTCTGTATTCATTTGTCATATTTTTTGAGTGATTGCATACAGACACAGTTGTTCAAGCCTTGTGTGTAATCAACTGGAAAAATATATAGCATATAAGCTTTGCTGTGATACAGAAGGTGACACGCAGCATGCTGTAGAAAATGGAACGCACCAATCTCACTGAATTCATACATTTTTAATGCATTCAAAACAACGGCCTTTCCACTAATATGGCTACAATCAAAGTGTTTTGTCTGCCTGTAGATAAATATTGTTTTATTACTTCTACAATTACAGTATACAGTAGAAGTCTTGAGCTGGTTGGAGTTAAGTGACCCTAATAATGTATTTTACCCTAATATTTGTGTTTGCTTATCACCGTTACTGTTGCTAATCCCTGACACCTAGGGTTCAATTTCAGCGTCCAATGCATTTATGAGTTTATGAATGATTCCTGAAATGATGTCTTGAGAATAGATGTGATATTATTTTATTAAGCAACTTTTGACCTTGTGCCAGTGAGCAACCACCCAAAAATCTGCTATTGTGTACAAAAGGTTTCTCCTGTTGTGAACTTGGTGCTTTAGTTGCAATGGGAAAAGAGAAATCTGTTTTTCTGTTGTAAATAAATAAATAAATAAGGCCGAACAGGAGAATGAGAGGAGACATGCAGCCTTTGGTTTCAACATCAAATGGTTTTTGAAGTGGGGAAAGTGTCTCTCTCTCTCTCTCTCTCGCTCTCTTTCTCTCCTTTTCTCTTTTTCTATTTTTCTCTCTCTCTCTCTCTCTCTGTGCGGCCGTTAGTCTGTATGTGGGTCAGGCAGGTAGAGGCAGAACCTGTATGTGCAATGTCACCTTTAATGTGTCACATTCAGAGACAAGCCAACGCTTCCATTATGGCTCATCAGTTTCCCTGTTGCCTGCAGTAAACCCAATCTCAGCCTGGCCACTCCTGCACATGAGGCCAAATGGCCATTTAGAGGTGATGTTTATGTGTTCACTCAGTAATAGCTGCTGGCTGACAGCTTTAGAAAGTTTTGGCTCCTCTCACCTTATAAACCACAAATTTAAACTTCCATGAGTGTATCTATTTTGCTTTACTATGTTTTTTTTTTTTTTTTTTTTGTTTTTTTTACAATGATGGGAAGAATCGCACTGAATTATATTTAGGTCCTATTACGCCCTAAAATTAAAAGGGGGGAAAAGCATTTTAACCCCAGAATTCTCATTTCTGTTATGTAGGGGGAAAGTCAAACAGTTATAAAAATAATTGTATTAATTAATTTCAATGCTTACTGCCATTATGCAATATTTTTTAATTTAATTTAATTATTTATTTAATTGTATTATTTATTTATATAATTTGTTTTAAATTTTATTGAACTTAATTTTCAATTATTTAATTTTAATTATTTTTCATTTTAATTTTTATTAATTTTAATTTGTTTTTAATTTAATTAATTTATTTTTTACAAATGTACTTTAATGCAGTTTAAGTAATAAATCACTTTTGGATTATAGTAATGAAAATTTGGTAGTAGAAACAAATAATGGATAATATTTGGACAGTGATTTTGTTTTTTAATTTTTTTTTTTTTTTTAATCAGCTTTTTGATTTTTCATTTGCTGAGACAGTGTGTTTAACGTAAATGGCAAATAATGTCACAATACAATTAATCTTTTTATTTATTTATTTATTTATTTTTAAAGAGCTTCAATTCATTGTTTTCTCCTTTTTGATTTTGGGATGAAATATGAGCTGGTTATTTCTTTTCTTTTCTGAGATTCACCCAGAGTTGTTGAGACATCATGTTTTCCCAGGCTGTTTCTCTGCTGATATTATTCTCTTCTAATTCTTCTCTCTGCAGTAATGGACGTCACAGACATCATCACGGGCAAAATGGACGATGAGGACAAGCAACACTTCATTCCCTTCCAGCCGTGAGTATGACTTCATCACATCAACACAGCAGCCTTTATGGAGGTGAACATAATGAATGTCGCAAAACCTAGAAAACCATCTAAATAGAAGCTTTTTGTTTAAGACACGTACATTTAAATCAGTAGTTGATACCAATACTAGTGTTTTTGTTTGATTTGTTTTTTTATTTATTTATTTGTTTACTTTTAATTTGCTTACAATTAATTTGTCCTTTTTCTTTATATTCAGAAAATAGTTTGCGTTTCAGGGCTGAGAAGTAGTATGTGTAAAATTGCTAACATTGTTCTACATTACAGAGAACTACCAAACCATAATATTGAGCCTTTAAAATATAAAGCACACTCATAAAGTTTGCAACAGCGCACCAGCAAAAGTCAAAACAAAAAAGACAAAACGTATACATATTACATATACATATTTCTTTGAGGCAAGTATACGCTGAGTACACTCTTATCTGTATGACCAAACATGACAGATTAGTTCTTTCCGCTGTTATCAGGAAAAAAATGCAAGTAATCGCGCCGGCGCCTCCGTGTTAGTGAATAAGGTAGTTTAAGAGGTATTGTGTAGTCATGCCTTTTATTTTGTGGTTAATTTGAGTGTAAGTTTGTTTGTGTCTGTTTTCCTGATTTCTGCTGTATCATCTCAATGCTCTGTGTATTTATTCTTTGAAAACAACACTTTACACACACACACACACTCTGATTCTGTAGGGAGCCATACATGCCTCACAGTCACTCACTCGTTCATTCTGTCATTAAATAAGACTATACTTCAGTCTTTCTCTGCTTTGCTACTCTCACAGTCTAGCTGGGTCACTCACAGAGGAATGGAAGAGTTTGTTGTTTTAAAATGGATGCTCTCACTTTAGGGAGGTTTTTGCTTTGTGTAGCAGCTTTTTTGTGACTTCAGATTAGCTCTGTTCCAAAACCTAGTGAACTATCTTGCTGTCTTCAGCTGCATACATAGGCAGCTACCTTTTAAGACAGCATCCTAACTGAAATGGCAGCAACAAATAGCAAGTCAGTTCACTGACTTATTATCATTATTATTTAATAATAATACATTAGCCAGGTCATTATAATAAATATATTTTTATGGATTTGAATTAAATTTTTTATAATGTCATAATATAATATATAAAATATAAACAATTTATTTTGTTTTATATAAAATACAATAAAAATAAAATAATGATACTAATAATTATTAATAATTATATAATAATTATACTTTCTCCAGATACTTAAAATAAATATATTTTTAAATATTTAATTTGATTTGAGTGAAATAATTTTACATAATAATAATAATAATAATAATAATAATAAAATACAGGTGATTGTAATATATTTTATGCATTTGAATAAAATATTCTACAATATCATATATAATATAAAATATAAAAAAGATTATTTTGCAATGTTGTATATAATATAAAATATTAAATAATGATAATACATTTTCCAGGTAATGGTAACAAATTTATTTTGATCAGTTAATTATATAATTAATTGAACATGGTTTTATAAATAATAATATATAAATATTTAATAATAATAATAATATTAAAATAATAGTACAGATAATTATAATAAAGGAATATTTTATTTAAATTGAATGCAGTTATTACAAATAATAATATTTATAGTACATATTTAATATTGTCATTATTCTGTTGTATTATATAAAATATAAATACAAATGTATTTTTAAAATGTATTTAATTTACAATCAATATTCATTTAGCTTGTCCACCATCTTGGATGCATTTTTTTGTATTACTTGTTTGAGGCATATTAAAAGGTATCATAACTTTGCTGCCTTTTAGATGAGTCTTTGCATCTGTCGTGCACCTCTGATGCCTTTGAAATGCAGTCTAAATAGGCAGCCTACTAGGTTTTGGACCAGAGCTAATGTGTTTTTATAGACTCAGAGTAACTTGCTTCAGGCTTCATCTGTGTTTGGGTGAGATGGAGGGTCATCTCTTAAATTACAGCATCTCTCTGTGTCTCTCCTGTCACCCATCCCGCATTACTGTTTGCTAACAAAAATGGCTTTTGTCCCTGTCATGGTATCTGTATCACTGTTTGGTGTCTTCCCTCTCTCTCTCTCCCTCTCGCTTTCTTCATCCATCTCTTCTCTCTTTTCCTTCTGCTCATGTCCACCCTTACCTGGCTCTCTGTGGCTACTACTCTTCTCTTCTTTTTCTCTTCCTTCCTTCTCTCTCTTTCTCTCTTCTCTCCGTTGGCGTGTTGCCTGTCGCGTGTGAACTCCAGGCTAGCGTTGGATGACGCCATTCGCCACAGGCAGCTGAACATCTCCCGTTTTTCACCCAGGGTGGCGGGCGAGAACGACTTCCTCCAGACTGTCATCAACAAGGTCATCGCTGCCAAAGAGGTCAATCACAAAGGTCAAGGTAAAGGTCACTGGGCCAGAAGCCTGCACTGTAGTGAACATTATGCTAAAGCTCTGTGATTTCTGTGAAGCAGAACTTTAATAATTTGCTTACATTTTAAAAGATTAATTAAATTAATAGTTTATGCTTTTTATATTTATATATATGTATATATGTGTATGTTTATATATATATATATATATATATATATATATATATATATAAATAAGCATAAACTATTATTTTAATTAATCTTTTATATATAAAAGATTATATATGTGTGTATATATATATATATATATATATATAGATATATAGATATATAGATATATATAGATATATAGATATATATCTATATATATATAGATATATAGATGACCACCCTTTTCGATAATACATTTGTATTAAATCATAAATCTGAAAAAAATAAAAAAATAAAAAAAATAAAACGCTCATAAAATCATAATGCTCTATTATTGTAAAATATGTTTATTAAATTGTTAAAGTTTAATCAATTCAGTTGATTGGACATGCGGTTTGATTATTGTTTTAATTATACCACTAAAATGTAATAACAAAAACTGAAAACAGAATTTGTGAAAAAATAAAATTGATTTCACAGGGTCCTAAACTTTTCACTTTTGTTAAGTTTAATGATTTCAATTAATTAGGTTTTTTTTTTTTTTTTTAATACTTTATTTTAATGTAACCATTAAAACTGAATCAAGAATAATTGAAGCGGAAAATAATGGAATTTGGGAAAAAATAAAACAAATTTTATGGGTTCCTACATTACCCAAGGTTTTCTCTTATGCCGTATCTTAACCTACGGTAACCGGTAAAAAATATATATATGTATGGTAAATGAATATTCCTGGTTGAAACAAAGCTAGGATGGTTATTTGACTGGTGTTAGTGAACTGCAGTTTAATTTTGTGGCCTAGTTGGAGGTGGGAGAAGTTAAAAATATGGGATTTTAAAAACGGATCTGTGGAGATCCAGACCGGTCCTGTCCCAGATAAGATCAAACTATGTGTCAGATTTTCTGCCAAGAGAGTTTCACAATCTAAAGGGGCCTACATCTTACAAATGACAAAGTTATTGAGCAAAATTAATTGAAGTTGAACGGGGTTTATCAAGCATGAGAATTTGTTCATGCTGAGGTGAATGGGAACTGAATATGTTAAGACACACGGCCTGTATGGATGCACTGGTGTCAGATCGCATCACAATCCATCACCACAAATACAATCCTTCCTTCCTGAGATCCCTCAGAGACTAGAATGAGATTTTACATATGCTATGCATACTTGAAATTTAAAATCAGCTTAACTTAAATTCGGTACAACAAATACTATCATGGAAACTTAAAGTGTTTATTTATTTATTATACAAATGTATACTTAATTTAAAAATTAATTTATTTTTTTTTTGCAATTTTTAAATTAGCAACTTAAATTCAGTACAACAAATACTATCATAAGTACTTAAAATATTAATTTATACTTTTATTTATATTCATATTTTGTATATATTTTGTATCATAAGTTTTCAGTAGGGAATGAGATTTATTTTACATTACAGTAATGAGATCTTGAATATTTTTAATTGTCATTAAAGTAATGTTAGTGCAAAAACATCTTAATAGTCTTAAGAAAAATATAAATTATTTATTTTTTATTTTTTTGAATTGGAAATGAAGTATTACCTGAGAATTTTTCTTTATAGGGTTTAAGTACGTCCACAGAGTCGTTTTTATCATTATTCTGAACAGCTCATGATATTTGCTCAGATTGCTCAATTTAATCTTTAATATTTTAGTATAAAATATTCACAGCACAGTCCTATAATCTCTGCACCTACACATTAAATAACAGTCACTCTGCTTCCTGCAGATTAGCCATTAAACTAATCCGGTGTTCTTAATTAATTTTTTTGTAGATCATTAATAATGAGATTTTAAAATGAGTTAAGTTCCTGTGAGCTGTTAAGCACAAATAGGAAATGTTTCTGTGTGTGTGTCAGTCCTGGGGACTGTGTGTGTGTGTGTGTGTGTGTGTGTTTGCATTTAATTTCACTCTTTTCCTTTGGCCCCCAGGTTTGTGGGTTACACTGAAGTTGCTTCCAGGTGATATTCATCAGATTCGTAAAGATTTCCCTCACCTGGTGGACCGTTCCACCGCAGTCGCTCGCAAAATGGGCTTCCCAGAAATCATCATGCCAGGTATCCATCATCAAACTGTAGCTTCTGTGAATATATTTACGTTAGATCATAGAAAACATTTCTGAATAAGAGAAAATATGACATAGATAATGAAAAGCCCACCCAGACCATTCATGAAAACTAAGCTGCAGAAGCGACTCGTCATGATGCACATTAGCATATGTCTAACCACATTTACATATCAACAACATTGACGTTATTATCCCTCTCTGAGTTTTCCAAAGAGTTTCACACATTTTTTGCTGTTGTTGATATTCATTTCACATGCAGAAATGAGCAAATCAGAACATTTCACTTTTAGAAGACTTAAAGGTAAAGCAGCAAAAACTGCCTGTTCAAATTGATGGGTGGGAATAGTGAAGAAAAAAAAAAGAAGCTAGTTTAGTTTTACTTAAGTATAAAATAAGGGTAAGCAACCACCCTAATGATGACCTTTGAATGCGCAAGTACCACTTGTTTTAGCTACTTCTGTGCATTTTCATACAAAAGGCTAAGATCTGTATTGGTATTTTTAGCTGTAGAGCATATATTCTGTTAATAAACGACCTGTATGTTTTTGCAGGTGATGTTCGTAATGACATTTACGTGACGCTGGTTCAGGGGGATTTTGATAAAGGCAGTAAGACGACACCCAAGAACGTGGAGGTCACCATGTCTGTACATGATGAAGATGGAAAGAAACTCGAGGTAATGTAGTCGTTGTGTGTGACATGCATTATAATAAATGATCAAGATTAAAAAAAATATTACTAAAGCTCAGTCGACAATTACTGTTGATGTTGATTACTTTTTTTAAATAAAAAATGTAATGAATACGTAATTTAATAAAAGACACAAGAGAATCACTGACTAACCTTGTCTATGTAAAGCATAGTTGCATATCACGCTGAAAGAGATTTTAAACATTTCAAAGCAATATGCGTATATAATACTTTTTAAACTGAGCTTTTTTCCCTTTTGACGTGCAACTACTTTATATAATAAATATAGATATATTTTAAGATCTTAAGAGCAATCCAAGAGGAAATGTATACTGTAAATACTAAAAAGTAAGGGGCCTAAAATTGAACCCTGTGGGACACCAGTAGGGACCGAGCCAGTCTCAGACCTGGAACCGCTCATAAAAACAAACTGGTGGCGATCGTTTCAAGGTGGTTGAGTAAAAGGTTGTGATTGTCAGTATCGAAAGCGGCACTTAGATCAAGAAGGATAAAGATGGAGAGAGAACCAGAATCTGAAGCTATTAACAGATCATTGGTGACCATGACCAAAGCTGTTACTCTAGGACATTTTGTTTCTTTTGTTGCTTTTTTTTGTTTTGTTTATTTCACACCTTCCACCCCTGCTTTGTGCTTTTTTTTTTTACTGCCCATGTAGTCTTTCTTTCTCACAAACAGCCAGTCTGTCTCGTCCTGCGCCTGTAGAGCGGCTGGTCACTTATTGCTCATAATTGGTGCCTGTCAGCTCTAGCATGTGTGTGTGGTGTGGTGTGTGTGTTTGTCAGGCTTTGACAGGCCAGATGTGTGACTGTATGTGTGCGTTAAATGCATGACCCTCATTTTGTGCAATGGTAAGAAATAAAAAAATAAAATAAAGCATGCAGCTCCTCAGAGCATATGGGCACCTTATGTTCTCCAGCAGGTAGAATAAAGCTTGTTCTTTAATATTTCATATCTCGGATCTGTCACTTCTGATCTCAGTTAGCTTCTGAACTTGGCAGGGAGTCAGATTAAATTAAATTCTGTGCAACAAATTGTTTTTTTTATTGACCGGATGCACAGTGACAAAGTGATTATCATAATGGCCTTGGGTTCCTCCTCTTTTTAACAGCTGTTTTTAATATAATCTAAAAACCAAGAAATGTAATACTAAATACACTCTACTTTGGGGTTTCTTCTTTGCCATCTAGAACGTGATCTTCCCTGGTGCTGGAGATGAAGGCATTCTGGAGTACAAATCGGTCATCTACTACCAGGTCAAACAGCCACGCTGGTTTGAAACCTTCAAGGTGAGCATCACTTATACTGTCAGATCTAATGTGTACTAAAATAAGAGAAGATTGATTCATTTGACTCGCCCAAGTGTCAACTTGCTCAGAACAAATGTATTCTGGGAATTTTTAGGTGTGCAATTTAGAGTCCATGTTTTCCACTAGCTTTAGTGCAGCTTAATAAATGCACAAAATATGTATATGAACATTATAATTGGACCTCAAAGGAAAAAAAATGCATGATTTGACCCTTTTAAATGTTTAAAATCTTAAAAATAAAGAGAGTTTGAATAATGAAGATTACAGTTCAACGTAAAGGTCACACCCTGCTTAAGTGACTCTTTTGATCCACATTTGTCTTTTATTAATATTCAAGACCTTTAAGGTTTCTTTCCCCCCATGTCTTAGTCTCTTCCTGAGCCTATCTTATGTGTGTGTGAGATCCATCTTGTTTGTGATATTCTTTGTTGCAGGTCGCGATCCCAATTGAAGACGTCAACAGGAGTCACCTGCGGTTCACATTCAAACATAGATCGTCTCAGGACTGTGAGTTCAGCACACGTTCACACTGCAGAGTTTTTACATGGTGTGTGGCTTATCTGCTGCCTGGAAATTCACACTAGTAAAGCTGAAGTGTGGTTGAGGTCACAGCATGTGCTAGACAGCAGCACTTTGTCATGCTTCACACCTCTTTAAATATTCTTTAGCATTCTTTTTCTTTATATCTCAGTGGGTTATAAAAATAACTTTTGACTATGACAGAGCCATTTGCATCTGAATGTGTCTGCTATTATTGAATAGGTGGTTAAGTGTGCATTAGTGGTGCTTGGCTTTACTGTTGCTCATATGTAGGATTAGTTATTTGAACACCAGATTCAAGAGTTTAGACTGATGCACAGCTCAGCTCTTAGCGTTTTTTCTACAGACATGGAATTATACCTCAAAATCATCCTAGCGACCAATCAGAATTCACTAAAAACATTCTGAACACAGCAGCAACTGCATAGCAACAACCTGACAACTACCCAGAATGCTCAAGCAACTGCATAGCTGCACTTTAAATCTATATTTTTTTTATTTAATATTAAATTATATTTTATTTATTTTTTATTTTATTTTTTATTTTATCTTTTATTTTTTTATAATTTAATTTAATTTTTATATTTATTTTATTTTGCATTTTGTATTTGTATTACATTTAATTTAATTTAATATTTCGTTTTATTTAATATTCTATTTATTTTAATTGTATTTTATTTCATTCTATTTATTTATTTTTAATACCGTTACTAATTATTTCAGGTATCTGAAAACCAATAGGCATTTTTTTTTTTGATTAACAGCTAGAGACTAAAAATTAAATAAAATAAAAAATTAAATTAAATTAAATTAAATTAATGGATTTAGCGCAGCTATGTAGTTGCTTGAACATTAGTCTATTAATAATTTATTTATGTGCTTGTTACACTGTCAATATACACTGATCTTTCTTTTGGGTTTTGCTTAACTTAAAACAAAAAAAAAAACCTTAGTAACAACATACCAGAGCCCAAGCAACCATCCAGAATTCCCTAGCAACCACATAGCAGCACACTATATTTTGAATACCTAATCAACCACATGAAACATCATGGCAACCACCCAGATACCCAAGTGGTGAGTTTAGCATGGGCAAATGGCACTCATAATCTCTTCATAAGATGTTAAAATCTGGTTTATTGCACAGTTCTGAAATTGTTTTCTAGCGGTTTGTTTGTGTGTTTTGCTGAGAGGGAGTTTGTGAATCATATTGGCTGTGAGTACGAGCATGTTTGAGAAGCCTGGAAGGTTGTTTACGGGCCAAGAGGCGTCTGGCGTACGGCTGCGGTCATCACACTTAGCAATGCGTGTTCAACCTTATCCTGGCAGCCGCGTCTCTCCATCTGCCCACCACATGTTGCCACGGCACCGCCAGGATGAGAGGGGTGGGGTTTTGTTGTCGGCATTGGTTGCCAAGCTCTGGGCGGAGGATGTAAAACAAATTTAACGTAAGTGCAAACAGACAGTCTGGAGCAAATAAACGTCTCGTCAGCTGATCTGAGAATAAACACAGTGACACGAGGGTCTCAAAGTTGCACACATCGACTGCTGATCTCAGCACAGTTGAGTGCTGAATTGCCACATTTTAAACAAGTTGTCATTCTGTAGTTTATTTTTATGGCAGGTCTGGACTGGATTTACATTACTGTTCAAAAGTTTAAGTTTAAAGATTTTTTTTGACATTAAAGGCGTTTATAATGTTACAAAAGATTGCAATTTCAAAGAATTTATTTATTTATTTTTTACTTTTTGTTTGTTAAAGAATCCTGACTAAAATGTGTCATGTTTTCCGCAAAAATATATGAAGCAGCACAACTGTTTTCAACATTGAATATAATCGGAAATGTTTCTTCAGCAGCAAATCAGCATATTAGAATGATCATGTGACACTGACGACTGGAATAACGCTGAAAATTCAACTTTGATCACAGAAATAAATTGCATTTTAAAATGTATTCAAATAGGAAATGGTTATTTTAAATTGTAACAATATTTCACAATTTTACTGTTTTTAATGTATTTTTGATCGAATAAATGCAGCCTTGGTGAGCAAAAGAGACTTTCTTTCAGAAACATCAAACCATCTGTTTCGGTTCCGTTCATGTCCAAGTTCAGATGAATTATTTCAGATCAGTTCAGATTTAGTTCAGTTATAGTTAATCGGATTCCCATGGTTAACAAGGGTTGAAATGCTGACATTAATTTCAGGCTGAATTCAGATCAGATTCTGATCAGTTCAGATTCAGTTCATATTTAGTTATTTAGTTCAGTCCAATTTAAAGAGTTTCCATGGTCAGTTGTGTTGAACACTGAAATTGAGTTCAGTTCAATTTATTGGGATTTCCGTTATAATCTGAGCTTTTAAACACTGGCATTAAAATCCGTTTTCTCAAACAGATTGATGCTGACAGGCAGTCAAATGTCAGGGAGAATCAGTTGTCGGGATCTTCATCCCTGTCGTACCCCACATGTCTGCCTGTCTGTCTCTTTCTTTCTGATTAAATTTTGAACGTAAAAACACAAAAAAAACTCCTCCTGGCTGATTCTGTCTGTTACCGCCAGAGGCTTTCTGCAGTGTAAAGACCTGCTTCCCTCAATCTTTTTGTCCTGGTACTGCAGTGATGATGATGATGATGATGATGATGATGATGATGGTGGTGGTGGTCATCTCATGACCTTTCAACATTTCCTACTCTCTGTCAGCAGGTGCTTTGTTGATACAGATGATTTTGAGTTTTAAGAATCAAGGTTCAAGTGTTTGTGTGGTTTTTTTTCATAGGTTGATGTTGACATTTCCATTTGGAGTGAAGTATCTCAGTGATGATTCTTTTCTGTCAGATTCAAAAAGACACTGCTGGATCTCTTGATGAAGCACGCAGGCTCTCAGTGGTGTTGTCTGACTGAAATATGCTAGATATAGTTAGAGCCACTCTGATCTAGACCAGTATGTTTGATACAGCTGAAAAGAGTAAAAGCAATTAAAGCTGCAAGCAGCGATGAAAGGGCCCTCGCACCCATGCCGCCACCACCACCCAGTGGCTTTAGGAAAACAGAGGTGGGCATATATGCATATAAGTATGTAAATGTAGGAGGACTGTGTCACAGTCATTCGTATTTGCCATGCTTCCTGCTACCAACTGTTAGCGCTCTGACTATAACTAAATTTTGGTGTGTAGATGTGTTCAGGACAGGACTGTTATCAAACGTGAAGTTTGGGGCAGATTGGACATTGTATGTTTGAGTTACAACAACTTCCTGTTTCATGACGATAATAGCTTGCTTTAGCACTTAGCTAAGTGTTGCTAGCATGATTTAGAATGTTTGTAGCATGTTTAGTACTCAATTGCATATTTTAGTATGTTGTTAGCAGTGCATCACATTGTTAAAAACGTCACTTCCTGTTGCCAGTAGGTAGCGCTATTACTATAACTGAATATGGGCACGGACATGTGTTCAGGACAGGACTCTTATCAAGCGTGTGAAGTTTGGGGCAGATTGGGCATTGTATGCCTGAGTTACAAAAAACTTCCTGTTTCGTGGCGTTAATCGCATACTTTAGCACTTAGCCAAGTGTTGTACAATTTAACCTGTTTCTAGAATGTTTGGTACTTCGTGGCGTATACAAATGTGTTTTTGGGAGTGCAAAGCATGCAATTGTATGCCTGAGTTACAACAGCTTCCTGTTTCATGGCGAAACATTGAATTTTGTCGGCCACAGACACGCCCTTCAGCGAAAACTCAAGATCTCCGCAATTTAATGTTGCAAAGGCCTTTAGATTAGACTGACCAAATATGATGTTGATCTGATTAAAGCTCTAGGAGGAGTTTGTTAAAGTCTGGAAATGGCAAAAACTGCAAACATTTTGCAGAGAAAATTGAAAATATCTCACTTCCTGTTGGGTTTTCAGGTTTCGCACCCAGGGACTTTTTTTGTAGGTATTGGGCTGTTAAACGTGTCTACCGAATTTCACACTTGTATGTGAAATGTAACAAGGTAACAAACACAACATGGCGCTATCGAGCCATTTTGCCACAGCTAATCCTGAAACCCATATCAGACGTAAATTTTCACCACTTCTGACGCGTGTGCAAAGTTTTGTGAGTTTTCGAGCATGTTTAGGCCCTCAAAAATGTGATTCATATTGAGGAAAAATAATAATTGACCAAGCAGTTACAATAGGGTCCTCACACAATCAGTGCTCGGTCCCTAACAAGTCAAAGTAAGCAGATTCAAACTCAATTGTTATTGTTATTTTTCAGAAATGTTGCCTTCTCCCGCTCCCGCCCGCAGTTCGTCCATGATATTTCCATTAAATACTTTTAAGTTAGGCTGCCTAGCAAAAACCTGCACATCCCAGCATAAATGATCCCAATAAATGATTTGTTCTTAAAGCATCTACATTGACAAACAACAAGTATAGGCTACTACATGCGTGATGAAGCTGACTGTGCAATGAATCTCATAATGTCTGTTGTTATAATGAGAGCGTGCAGAACTCGGCACTGAACAAAAACATTTGACCGGTGAGTGGATTCTGACTTTAACACCTCTGATTGGCCATTGCATTCAAGAAATCAGTGATTGGCTACATTGCCCAACGCTTCAAAAGCGTGCTGTAAATAGAAACCTTTGACGCTCTCCAGTGCGCAAACACAGATACACACCGGATCGCTTGTAAAAATCAGTTTGACTGATATGCTATTATTACTAAGAAAACTGATCCTAGACCAACAGCTTTTCCCTCTAAAAGTAGTCCGAAGCCGCAGACTTGCCCAGCCCTTACACACTCTCCGCCTATGTTTGTGCTTGTGAATCGTTTTTTTTTTTTTTTTTTTACCACCCGTGTTCACACTCACCCATCAAATCTCGCCCCACGCCACACTCTGGGTCCCCACGGTAGTCCCGCAAGAGTGTAGGCCTCTAACTCAGTCGGTTTCATGATTCTCTTCCACTTCAGTTTTGATTCAGTTTCAGTTCTGATTCATATCCAGTTTTAGATCGTTTCAGGTTCAAAATGGTTCCAGTTGTTTTAGTTTGTTGCCCTGACTCTTTTCAGTAACACTTTAACACTGTTTAGAGGTCAACTACGGTTTAATAATAATAAATAAATTTGCAATGTTCTTTCTCTGCAGGCAAGGATAAATCAGAGAAAAACTTTGCTCTGTCGTTTGTCAAGCTGATGAGGTATGACGGCACGACACTGAGGGACGGAGAACACGATCTCATCGTCTATAAGGTGAAACCAATACAATCGCCACTCTACAATGCAGTGATCTCAAAGCACACACACACACACACACACACACACACACACAGAGATGTGAGTTGTGTACTAATGCTGCTTGTCCTCTCTTGTGTCTTTTAACCTTTGACCCCACATCACAATGTAATCATTATGCAATTAAGCTTTGTTCGTGTATTCAATCTCTTCACATCTGCATATTAAAGAGCTTCATTAATGCGGAATGTCGCCTGGTCGAATCCTTTTTGAGCTGTGCAAATTAACCCTCATACAAATCATCACTTTACCGCTGATGTGATATTGGTTTTGAATGCTTGAGCAAATCTGACTATGAAAAAGTAAAATCAAATGTATTAAAAAACAAACAGTAAAGAAAATGTATTGGGTTTTTTTGTTTTGTTTTAGTTCATCCAAACAGCACAAACGCTTGTGAATCACTGAAGGCATTCTTCAGTCTTGTGCAAAGTGGTGTTGTACTCATAACTATGTTTTTTTTGTGTGTGTGTATGTTTCTCTATTTGTAGGCAGAAGCCAAGAAATTGGAGGACTCCACCATGTACTTGAGCTTGGTCTCCACCAAACCAGAGATGGAAGAAAGGAATCCATCATCAGGGAAGAACACGCAGAATCTTGGCAGCTTCACCATCAGCAAAGACTCGTTTCAGATTTCAACGCTGGTGTGCTCCACCAAGCTCACACAGAACGGTGAGACACGTCGACTCGCATCATTTCCCAATCCATTCCCTTTGCTTTCTCCCCATCATTTCCTCTCGTTTTTCTGCTCTTTTATCAGTGAAAGTGGCCATAAGGCCACAAATACAATAAATAGTGCAGCATGCATATATATACATACATACTTAGATACAGTCAAACCAAAAATTTATCAGACATTTTTTATATTTTTGATATATATTTTACTAGTAGGTGCAGGACACTATAGTTAATTTATGTAAGTGAGGATAGCAAAATAAAGTAAACTGTGACATATTATACCCAAAAATTCTTCATACAGTGGACTACCAGTAAAATTGATAAAAATTTGAGACCAAAAATTATTCAGACACTTTGACCTGACCATGTTTTGCTTAAGTGTTATCTGACATAATGAAGATTAATTCTAATAATTTCTGACACAGTTTAACTCATATTTTATTACCATTTTTTTTAAACTATAGTGAATAAACTGTATTAATTTATGAAATGTTCAAGGTGTCTGAATAAATTTTGGTTTGACTGTATATATTTATATTTATTTCTGTTTTAGTTTTTTTTTTTTTTTTTTTTCAAGTTAAACTAAATAAAAATGAGATGTTGCAGCTGGGAAAACAATGTATATCTTTATAAAAAATGTACTTATATACTATTGACTAAATATGATTTTATAATGATTTTATGTCATGCAATGCATTTAATTTTTTTAGTTAGGGTTGGGTTGGTACACTAATATTTAAGTATTTAGTCAATAGTATTTAAGTACATTTTTATAAAGATTACAAAAACAGTATTTTCATTTAGAATAACAAGGAATGATCAGGAATGTCTAACAAGCAAGTAAATAGGGTAAGTTTTGATTACACATTAACATCTTTATGTTTTGTGATTTGAAGACGACGCATCATGTGTCCGATTGGCAGCTGTGAGGAAGTGCAGATGCGGGAAGATTATTACAGTCGGATCACATACAGGATGCAGTGAAGTCCACTGCAGTCCTGACGCAATCGCTCCTTTACTCCCTCCTCTCCTCTTTAAGCATGCGTTTGTTGCTCTATGAATCTTACAGAAACTGCTTACCCATCAGCCTTTGCTCATGGTGTAGCGGCAGGCATGAATATGTGCGGCAGACGGGTTCATGACTGGAGAGCACTGCAGTAGTAAATCTGATGAGGGAGTTTAAAATACTGCGGGAACTTAAAATCAGAGATAGAGATCGCAGGGGAGCGTATAGTCAATGAAAATAAATGATACAGAATAAAAGAAAGAAATGAGTCCAGTGTTTCTTTTATCGATTTATCTACAGTGCCATAGCAAACAAAGTTATATTGCGTCTGAGTTGTGAGCTTGATCGTGATAAACCAGCTGGTTAACACAACAAAATGCGAAGACAATAAATGGATTTTAAATTTAGTTGTCTTCTAGTGGCAAATGATTCATTTGAGTCGTTTGTCAATTAACCTTTTTAGAAAGACTCGCAGATTTTGAATCAGTCTGACGAATATCAGAGCGGTTAATGAGTTAACATCAGACACACATTCATGTGATGATATGTATTTTTTACTGTCCCTGATTCAACATTTGCATGAGTTTGGGGGCGGGGCTACATGTTTATCCAACCAGTGGCAGACAAATGGAGTGATTAGGAAACCCTCATAAGTTTTGCAGATTAATTTAGTGATGCTAGTGGTGCAGACACATTTTGGCGTTAAAATGTTACAAAAACAGTGTTATTATTATCATAAAAAAAAAAAATTAAAAAAAATAGAACATTATAAATGTCTTTACTGTCACTTTTGATCAATTTATTGCATCCTTGCTAAATAAAATTATTAATTTATTTAAAAAAAAAAAAAAAAAACTTACTGACCCCATTTTGGTATAATTTATGGAAGGGCCATCATAGAAAGTGTTAGTTTCATGATTCATTTTTTGAGCGTGTTTAAATGAATGATGCCTCGGTCTGCTCAGATAGACGTTGTAAATGACGCATGATTCGGATACATGCGTCTGCTGAGTGATTCAGGGTCAAACGTGGCCGGACTGCAGATCAGCCAGCGTTAGTGATGAAACCATTAAGATAGAGATGCGTGAAGTCACATCAGAAAGCATACTGGCCCTGTGGTGGCAAAATATACATGAGAGGGTGAGATGGAGTGAAATCGGCATCAAAAATAGCCGTGGTTAGTGCATGCGCTTCAGACCAGAGCAGGTATGAGGAGGAGATGGACCTCTGGATGAAAAATGAATGAGAGAATGTGCAGTGTTTATTATAAATCGAAGTCCTGACTTTAAGAATACATGCTTAAGTAAATGCTGAATCCAAGAAGGTGAGTGAACTCTTTATGGTGTGTTTAAGCTGGTAATGCACATTTTTGGGTGGACAGACGTCCCTGTTTTACAAGGATAATCCCGGTTTTGTTTTATTTTATTTTATTTTATTTTATTTTATTTTATTTTATTTTATTTTATTTTATTTTATTTTATTTTATTTTATTTTATTTTATTTTATTTTATTTTATTTTATTTTATTTTATTTTATTTTATTTTATTTTATTTTATTTTATTTTATTTTATTTTATTTTATTATTAATGTAGTTTAGTTTAAATTAATATCCCTGAAATAAATGCAGGGATGCAAACCAAACCCATCATGATGACATATAACAATAATAATACTACTACTAATAATAATAACAATAAAATATTGGAAAGCATATGAAAATATATCGTCTCCTTTTTAAAATTCATAAATAATTACAAGTAAGATTTCACTGATATTTTTACCACTGATCCAGAAAATATTTCCCAGTCTCTCCTTTTTCTCCCTCTAATAAGCAGTGAGAAATAAGTGCACTATCATTACACTTCGCAACAGTTGCTGATCTTTGATGTAAATCAGCTTGTGCTTCTGAGACACTTAAAACCGGAGCTAGCAAACACTTGACTGCCGTCAGAATGCCAAGATGTTTTCTGCTCTAATTTCAAAGCTCCCCTGCTACATGAAGACACAAGCAGTGTGAAGCATTGATACGCCTCGCGCTATGCGGCGTGCATGTGCGATCTGAGAGGTTTATAGGCCATCTTTATCCCCGCCAGACGACAAAATTCCTCTTACATAGCTTGTTATGAGGCAGTCCGTGCTTGCGAATTGATTACAGAGGTGCTAACGACTTGCGTGACTATTAGCGTGTGGTTTTATGCGACCCCTGAGCCACGGGGGCAGTTTAGACGGCGCTTTAATGAAGACCTTTGTCAAAAATCTGAGTTCGGCAGGTAGCAGGCGAGGTAATGAGTTCACTAAGGATTCGTCAGACGAAAGACATTAGCATATAAACACAGGTTTTTATTGTTGTAGGCCGCAGAAGCCTTTTCCCCCCTGTGAGGCCTTGTCTGTCAATGCCGACTTTTCTGGAGACATTATATATTGACAAAGTAAAATAGAGGCTGTTAATCACACACACATTAGCATATCAAGCCACTGAATCCCACTGTTCTGCTACACCAACTGTTTCTGGTTTCTATGGAAGCTTGTTTCCGCCTCTGAATAAAAATTAAAAAGATAGTTGCGACTTCTCACAATTCTGACTTTTTTTTCCTCAGAATTACGTGATATAAACTCGTAATTGTAAGTTATAAAGTAAGAATTATGATATAAACTCGTAATTGTAAGTAATAAAGTAAGAATTATGATATAAACTCGTAATTGTAAGTTATAAAGTAAGAATTATGATATAAACTCGTAATTGCAAGTTATAAAGAGATATAAACTCAAAATTCTTTTAGTCTCTTTTCCCCCTCAGAATTGCAAGTTTATATCTCGATTCTGAGAAAAGAAGTCAGAATTGCGAAATATAAACTTGCAATTGCAAGGAAAAAAGTCAGAATTGCAATTTTCTTCCAATTGTAGTTTATATCTCGCAATTCTGACTTTTTTTCTCACAATTGTAGTTTATATCTCGCAATTCTGACTTGTTTTCTCACAATTGTAGTTTATATCTCACAATTCTGACTTTTTTCTTCCAATTGTAGTTTATATCTCGCAATTCTGACTTTTTTTCTCACAATTGTGGTTTATATCTCGCAATTCTGACTTTTCTCACAATTGTAGTTTATATCTCGCAATTCTGACTTTTTTTCTCGCAATTGTAGTTTATATCTCGCAATTCTGACTTTTTTTCTCACAATTGTAGTTTATATCTCACAATTCTGACTTTTTTCTTCCAATTGTAGTTTATATCTCGCAATTCTGACTTTTTTTCTCACAATTGTAGTTTATATCTCACAATTCTGACTTTTTTCTTCCAATTGTAGTTTATATCTCGCAATTCTGACTTTTTTTTTCTCGCAATTGTAGTTTATATCTCGCAATTCTGACTTGTTTTCTCACAATTGTAGTTTATATCTCGCAATTCTGACTTTTTTCTCACAATTGTAGTTTATATCTCGCAATTCTGACTTGTTTTTTCTCGCAATTGTAGTTTATATCTCGCAATTCTGACTTGTTTTTCTCACAATTGTAGTTTATATCTCGCAATTCTGACTTTTTTCTCACAATTGTAGTTTATATCTCGCAATTCTGACTTTTTTTCCCTTGCAATTGTAGTTTATATCTCGCAATTCTGACTTTTTTTCTTGCAATTGTAGTTTATATCTCGCAATTCTGACTTTTTTTCTCATAATTGTAGTTTATATCTCGCAATTCTGACTTTTTTTTCCTTGCAATTGTAGTTTATATCTCGCAATTCTGACTTTTTTTTCTCACAATTGTAGTTTATATCTCGCAATTCTGACTTTTTTCTCTCACAATTGTAGTTTATATCTCGCAATTCTGACTTTTTTCTCACAATTGTAGTTTATATCTCACAATTTTGACTTTCTTGCAAAAGTCAAGAAAGTTTATATCTCGCAATTGGGAGTTTATTTTTTGAGGAATAAAGTCAGAATTGCGAGATGTAAACTTGAAATTGTGAGGAAAAAGTTGCAATTGTCTTATTTTTTTTATTTCATGGCGGAAACAAGCTTCCATAGGTTTCTGTATCATCATTGCAGATAGAAATCAATGTGAACGTGTTACAGAGTGTCTGTTTGACTTCTTTCTTTTTTGCATCCCGGTTTGTGAAGTACGTTCTAGATGACTGAAGACCAGTCTGAACACAGAAACCTCTCTTGACCAGTAAGAGCGAGGGATGAGTCGTTTTTAATAAAGAATCGCAGCACCGCTCTCCTTTCCCATGGCCTGACAGCTCTTTCTGTCTCTGATTCTCTCTTTCTCTGAAGTTGTTTTTATTAAACCCGCAGGCTGGGGTTGTAAATGTTGGGATCTTTAACTCTCTGAAACGTCTCCCCCACAGCCACACGTCCTGCTGATGTGATAATATGATATGAAATCATAGTCTCTGCTGTTCTTCTTTTCACATGCTCTTTCTTATTTTATTATGCAGCACACTGGAGTACTTGATTCTGATTGGGCAGTTTTGGCATACTGTGCTGAAATATATTTGTTTAATTAATTTTTAACCACATAATTGATCATTGTCCCAGGAAACCATTTGTATCAGGATCCTGATTACCTGTTAGGGTTTAATTATTATGTGATAACGACTGGTTGACTCTGCATTGAACTGACTTGATATTAAATATTAATTGGCTAAGACAATGTTAAATGTAGGCTTCCTTTTTAAATTATTTTTATTTTTTGTAATAAAAAATATTTATAGATTTACATAATAGTTGAGTAATTGTATTAATAGTTTTTGTCTTGTATACAATTTATAAATACAATATTATATATATAAATTGCATTATAAATAAAATGCAATCTAAGTTTCTAAATTATACATTTACTCTCATTGTCATTTAATAATATTTAATAAAGCAGTTGTATATAAATTAAATTATTTGTAGTTTTATTTACAAACTGTATAATCATAAATATACTTTACATGTATTATGTAAAATATTTTACATATATTTTATTATTTGTGTATATATAACAAATATTTTACACAATGCATCTAAATTATATAATTATATACAAACATATATAAATGTATTCATAAAAATTCATATTTGTAACCAAAATATAAATATTTCTAATTTTAACTTCTAATTTTGTCTTAGTTTGTTGAATGCAAAATGGTGTATACTTAGACCAAGGTTTGTGTCAATCTCTCTCTATGACGGCCCTTCAAAACCCAAACCCTGGAAGAGGCTTGTCTCGCCACATTATGTCATTTCACTTTGGCTTGTTTTCAAATGCTTGCCAGAATGCCTCGTTTAAGGTTAAAAAGTCAGTCACTCCTGTTGCCATGACGATCACCATGGGAGCTACTCAAACGGTGTTGAGAGTTCCCAAGGGAACCATCTGAACTGTGAAACTCTCCATATCATACAGGTGCCAAGCGGCACAATCGACATGAGTGCTTCCCAGTGCATCATCGCTTTAACAGCTTATTCATGTGTGATTCATCCAATAAAGAAAGATGCAAATTAAGAATCATTTAAAGAGCTTTTGTGACCTCATGAATCATTACTGGCCCTTTTGGTCTTTTGGCTAGTCTATGAACTCTAATTGATAAACTGCTTAATCATTTTCACCAACAACAACAACCTTTAACTGAGGTAGAATTAATTTTACCCACAGCCTGTCGTGACTTATGGCTTTATCAGCCAGGCTGAGAGCTGTCTGATGTACTAATGAATGTTTAATGTCCAGGTTAGAGAGGTGAGTGTACTAATAATGTTTTTTGTTTTTTTTTGTTTTTGTCTCCTGTAGTTGATCTCCTGGGGCTTCTGAAGTGGAGGTCCAATACCAGTTTACTACAGCAAAACCTGCGTCACCTGATGAAAGTGGAAGGAGGGGAGGTGGTCAAGGTGTGTATAAATCATCTAATGGAAAGAAAAACAAACTCGCAGCTTTCATTCAGACTACCATCTGGATTCATGCAGAAACACATGCTACTAATGTAAATGTTTGAAGTTGGTGTGGAGACTTGCGCTTTGATTTATGATATGAAATTATGAATGAACTCTCTGCTGTACTTCAAAAGCTTTTTGCTTATTAGTTTTTTTTTTTTGTTTTGTTTTTTTGTAAGGCAACCATCAAAAAATGCTGAGATATTTATAGAAATTGCATTTCCGAAAAGTGTTTTCAATACGGTGTATGGTTGGGGCTATGAAATTTTAGTAATGCAGTATACACGTTTCTCACTGTTTGCACACATCTACAAACATCACTCACTCAATCAAGTCACTCAATCAAGTCACTCACTCACTCACTCACTCACTCACTCACTCACTCACTCACTCTCCCACCCACCCAATTAATCACTCACTCACTCAATCGAGTCACTCGCTCACTCACTCACTCACTCACTCAATCAAGTCACTCACTCACTCCACTCACTCACTCACTCACTCACTCAATCACTCACTCAATCGAGTCACTCACTCACTCAATCACTCACTCAATCGAGTCACTCGCTCACTCACTCACTCACTCAATCGAGTCACTCGCTCACTCACTCACTCACTCAAACGAGTCACTTGCTCACTCACTCACTCAAACGAGTCACTCACTCACTCACTCACTCTCCCACCCACCCAATTAATCACTCACTCACTCACTCACTCAGTCCACTCAGTCCACTCACTCACTCACTTACTCAAGTCACTCACTCACTCACTCACTCACTCACTCACTCAAGTCACTCACTCACTCACTCACTCACTCAAGTCACTCACTCACTCACTCAAGTCACTCACTCACCCAAGTCACTCACTCACTCACCCAAGTCACTCACTCACTCACTCACCCAAGTCACTCACTCACTCACTCACCCAAGTCACTCACTCACTCACTCACTCAAGTCACTCACTCACTCACTCACTCACTCACTCACTCACTCAAGTCACTCACTCACTCACTCACTCAAGTCACTCACTCACTCACTCAAGTCACTCACTCACTCACTCAAGTCACTCACTCACTCACTCAAGTCACTCACTCAAGTCACTCACTCACTCACTCACTCAAGTCACTCACTCACTCACTCACTCAAGTCACTCACTCACTCACTCAAGTCACTCACTCACTCACTCACTCAAGTCACTCACTCACTCACTCACTCAAGTCACTCACTCACTCACTCACTCAAGTCACTCACTCACTCACTCACCCAAGTCACTCACTCACTCACGTCACTCACTCACTCACGTCACTCACTCACTCACTCACTCACTCACTCACTCACTCACTCACCCAAGTCACTCACTCACTCACTCACCCAAGTCACTCACTCACTCACTCACCCAAGTCACTCACTCACTCACTCACTCACCCAAGTCACTCACTCACTCACTCACTCACCCAAGTCACTCACTCACTCACCCAAGTCACTCACTCACTCAAGTCACTCACTCACTCACCCAAGTCACTCACTCACTCACTCACTCACTCACTCACTCACTCACCCAAGTCACTCACTCACCCAAGTCACTCACTCACTCACTCACTCACGTCACTCACTCACTCACTCACCCAAGTCACTCACTCACTCACTCACCCAAGTCACTCACTCACTCACCCAAGTCACTCACTCACTCACTCACCCAAGTCACTCACTCACTCACTCACTCACCCAAGTCACTCACTCACTCACTCACTCACCCAAGTCACTCACTCACTCACTCACTCACTCACTCACTCAAGTCACTCACTCACCCAAGTCACTCACTCACTCACTCACCCAAGTCACTCACTCACTCACTCACTCACCCAAGTCACTCACTCACTCACTCACTCACTCACTCACTCACTCACTCAAGTCACTCACTCACTCACTCACTCAAGTCACTCAGTCACTCAAGTCACTCAAGTCACTCACTCAAGTCACTCAAGTCACTCACTCACTCACTCACCCAAGTCACTCACTCACTCACCCAAGTCACTCACTCACTCACTCACCCACGTCACTCACTCACTCACTCACCCAAGTCACTCACTCACTCACTCACCCAAGTCACTCACTCACTCACTCACTCACCCAAGTCACTCACTCACTCACTCACTCACCCAAGTCACTCACTCACTCACTCACTCACCCAAGTCACTCACTCACTCACTCACTCACTCACCCAAGTCACTCACTCACTCACTCACCCAAGTCACTCACTCACTCACTCACCCAAGTCACTCACTCACTCACTCACTCACTCACTCACTCACCCAAGTCACTCACTCACCCAAGTCACTCACTCACTCACCCAAGTCACTCACTCACTCACTCAAGTCACTCACTCACTCACCCAAGTCACTCACTCACTCACTCAAGTCACTCACTCACTCACTCAAGTCACTCACTCACTCACTCACTCACTCACTCACTCACTCACCCAAGTCACTCACTCACTCACCCAAGTCACTCACTCACTCACTCAAGTCACTCACTCACTCAAGTCACTCACTCACTCACTCAAGTCACTCACTCAAGTCACTCACTCACTCACTCAAGTCACTCACTCACTCACTCACCCAAGTCACTCACTCACTCACCCAAGTCACTCACTCACTCAAGTCACTCACTCACTCACTCACTCAAGTCACTCACTCACTCACTCACTCACTCACTCAAGTCACTCAAGTCACTCACTCAATCAAGTCACTCACTCACTCACTCACTTTTTCCTCACGATCATGTGTTTGTATGCCAGTTTGCTCCTGAAGGCATATTGTGATTGCTCTTGCCGCTGTGAAGGCAAACACGCTCAAGCTGTCAGCGGCTGAGAGAGAGAAAGATGGAGGCAGAGACGTTCTGTGCTGTAAATGTCCCCTCAACCTCCCTGTAACATATTTTGCAGCCTTTCTGCCATGTCTCTGCCACATCAATATATAACGTCCACCCAGAACGATAGTGGCAGGTGTTTCAGACTGCAGATCAGTGGCTTACTTTCTTAATGCACGTTGCAAATGGGTTGTGAATGCGGTTTCAATTTCATTTGGTAACGCTTTACAATAAAGTTCAGTTGGTTTACATTAGGCATTTCATTAGGTACCATATATATATAAAATCATTATTTTATTTATTTATTTTTAATAATGTTTTTCCAAAGTTCCTTGTCCTCTTAGGATGTTCTGGCAGAAGGTTTCATCCTTCAAATGAAAAACAATAATTAAACCAGGCATAAGTTTTTTCTTAAATGTTATAGTGTCCTTGAATCATTTCCACAGATGTTTTCTTCAGTGCATTTATAGTGAAGTAAGTGATCTATGCCATTGGGTGGATTTTGAAGAAACCCCTGTCAGGAGCACAAAGACGATTGAGCAGCATTATTACGTCGTCCTCACAGCTTTAATGCGGCATGTCCGCACTGTCCGCAGAAATTCAATTTCAAACTTGGCAGTTATAGGAAGGTGTTTTAGCACACAGCGTGAGGAAAGTACATAATCATGTTGAGTGGGACGCCTGCTAGAAACAAGTCTTTCTTTCTCTCACTCTCTGTGGTGAATTATTCACTTTGTTTCTGGCCAATAAATGGACATCAGTGTATGTGTGTGCGGTTGAGAAACACACTCACAGGAGGACATACAATTACAGTGTGTTCTCCATAACAGTTGTTTGAATTAACAGCTTGCTTCAGGCCACCCAAAGACACATTTCGTATATATTTAACCACACCTGAGACTTTAATAGTTTTTCTTGTAATGTATGTATGTGTGTGTGTGTGTGTGTGTGTATATATATATGTATATGTATGTATATATATATATATATATATATATATATATATATGTATATATGTGTGTGTGTGTGTGTATATATATATATATAATGATATATAATGATATATATATATATATATATATATAATGATATATAATGATATATATATATATATATATATATATAATGATACACACACACACACACACACACACACACACACACACACAGAGGTGCTGGTCATATAATTATCAAAAAGTTGATTTATTTCACTAATTCCATTCAAAAAGTGAAACTTGTATATTATATTTATTTATTACACACAGACTGATATATTTCAAATGTTTATATCTTTTAATTTTGATTATCATAACTGACAACTAAGGAAAATCCCAAATTCAGTATCTCAGAAAATTAGAATATTACTTAAGACCAATACAAAGAAAGGATTTTTAGAAATCTTGGCCAACTGAAAAGTATGAGCATGTACAGAACTCAATACTTAGTTGGGGCTCCTTTTGCCTGAATTACTGCAGCAATGCGGCGTGGCATGGAGTCGATCAGTCTGTGGCACTGCTCAGGTGTTATAAGAGCCCAGGTTGCTCTGATAGTGGCCTTCAGCTCTTCTGCATTGTTGGGTCTGGCATATCGCATCTTCCTCTTCACAATACCCCATAGATTTTCTATGGGGTTAAGGTCAGGCGAGTTTGCTGGCCAATTAAGAACAGGGATACCATGGTCCTTAAACCAGGTACTGGTAGCTTTGGCACTGTGTGCAGGTGCCAAGTCCTGCTGGAAGATGAAATCTGCATCTCCATAAAGTTGGTCAGCAGCAGGAAGCATGAAGTGCTCTAAAACTTCCTGGTATACGGCTGTGTTGACCTTGGACCTCAGAAAACACAGTGGACCAGCACCAGCAGATGACATGTCACCCCAAACCGTCACTGACTGTGGAAACTTTACACTGGACCTCAAGCAACGTGGATTGTGTGCCTCTCCTCTCTTCCTCCAGACTCTGGGACCCTGATTTCCAAAGGAAATGCAAAATTTACTTTCATCAGAGAACATAACTTTGGACCACTCAGCAGCAGTCCAGTCCTTTTTGTCTTTAGCCCAGGCGAGACGCTTCTGACGCTGTCTGTTGTTCAAGAGTTCAAGGAATGCGACAGCTGAAACCCATGTCTTGCATACGTCTGTGCGTAGTGGTTCGAGAATACTTTTTTTTTTTGTGCGGCAAAAAAAACGAAATAATGACTTTATTTAACAATATCTAGTGATGGGTGATTTCAAAACACTGCTTCGTGAAGCTTTACAAATCTTTTGTTTTGAGTCAGTGGTTCGGAGCGTGTATCAAACTGCCAAAGTCACGTGATTTCAGTAAACCAGGCTTTGTTACGTCATAAGTGTTTCGAAACATTTTGAAATTTCAATGGTTTAAATGACTGGCAGTTTGACGCTTCGAGCCACTGATTCGAAACAAAAAAATTGTAAAGCTTCGAGGCTTCATGAAGCAGTGTTTTGAAATCGCCCATCATTAGGTATTGTTGAATTTTACTTATAACTTTACCTATACATTTATTTATAAGTTGTATTTGTTAACATTAGTGTTAATGCACTGTGAACTAACATGAACAATGAACAGCTGTATTTTTAACTGTTAACATAGATTAATAAATAAACAAATGTATTGCTCATTGTTAGTTCATGTTAATGAATACATTAACTAATGTTAATAAACAAGACCAACGAACCTTACGAGAGTGTTCATGTTATAATATCATCTGTTACCTGCAACGTGAAGCGTCTTTCTGTCCTTTTCGTTAGAATAATGCTCCCTCTCTTCCTCCATCCCCTGCACTTTTTTTTTTTTTTTGATTGCTTTCTGAGTTATGTGTACACCTTATGTGATTGGTGGCATCTTTAACATGCCGAATCTCATCTCAGACTGAAGACAGATTTATGAGCATTATAGACTTTCGACGTCCTGTATCTGTCGCGACTTGTTCTGTCCTGAATATATGCGGCACCTTCAGTGCTGTTAGTGCGAGCGTTTATTTATTCCCCTCAAGGGCACATTCTTCCTCTCTTTGCAGTGATTGTAACTAAAGGCCATGCAGCAGATGTGCCAAACACTGCTCTAAAAACACAAACACTCGCGCTCAGAGAATTTCAGCATTGAAATGTTTTCACACTGAATATGTTACTGCAGTGTCTTTGCGATTGTGTTTACATTGTGCTTATAAAAAGATGCCTGATGACACCTTCTAGAAACCTGTTTTCATAATGCCATATAATACACATTGCTTGCCTATATATTTTGTTCTCAGGCAAAGTACATGAAATGACAAATATTATAAAGGTTTTGTGCAGTGGTGTTTTTCCACTCATTTTTGCTTTGTGTCAGGGGTCTCAATGGTTGAAATATATAGTTTTTTGAATTCAGACAATGGTCACTTTTGGTTGGTATCGTAGTTTTGCTTGCATCATGCAGTCAGTTAAATATTTACTTATTTAATTGCGTTTTTATCCCCATTTCTATCTTTGTCCATCTAGTATTTTCTCACTTTTATTGAGAATTAATATAATAATCCAGCTACCCATATGGACATAGAACCTGTCACAAATATATAATTTCTTTTTTTAAGTATAACCTTGATTTACTATGACTGTTAGACTGAGAACATGCCATTTTCTAAATGCTCTATGACTCTGAGAAATAATATAGATATTACTTGGATTAAATGATGCATTCAGTGAAAAGAAAGCGATCAGAGTGAATGAATGTGTTGTTTGAGTGTTTGAATTGTAGGCACACATATGTGCCTGTATAGCTCGATCGGAGCTGTAATTCTCTTCCTGCCGTGATGTCCTTGGTCGATTGTCATTGAGCATCAGCTGAATGACAGCAGACATTAAAGTGGACAGCATGTGGTTTAGATTGAAAGTCCATGAAGCTGACAGCTTTTCACATTTCCTCTCTTTCAGTAAATGTTCCAGAGCTTTTAAAATCACAGAAACAGACACACACACCATACTGTGACGGTCAATTTCATTTTGTAATCTCTCCCTGTGTGTGTTCAGTTTCTGCAGGACACTTTGGACGCCCTCTTCAACATTATGATGGAGAACTCGGACAGTGAAACCTTTGATACTCTTGTGTTTGATGCTCTGGTAAGATTGTCATGGTCTGTGCTTCAAATATGTGCAAACTCAAAGTATGGATGCTATTTTTGGGATATAAATAAATATCAAAATATCAAATTTGATAAGTAAACCCAACTTTTATAATAAAAGTGAGATATTATTAGTATTATTAATACCCTAACATTTAATATTTTAGTTTTGAAAGGATATATATATATATATAGTACTTCTACTAAACATTCATTTTTTTAAAAATATTTAATAATTTATATTAATGCTAATAGTTATTTTTCAAATATTTAATATTAATGTTTTAATATGCATGTTTTTTTTTTTTAAATATATGCAAATCTTTCTTCTTCTCGTTCTGAAAGGTCTTCATAATTGGACTGATCGCAGACAGGAAGTTCCATCATTTCAATCCGGTTCTGGAGACCTACATCCGCAAACACTTCAGCGCCACCCTTGCTTACACGTGAGTGGGAACTGAAGGAATTCTTTCATGCTGCTGTCTCTGAGTGCTTTGTTTTTATTTGTAACACTGTGTGTGTGGATATTTTTCAGAAAGCTGACAAAAGTCCTGAAGAATTATGTGGATAATGCAGAGAAGCTCGCAGAGCAGCTGCTGAAAGCTTTGAAGGCTTTGGATTACATCTTCAAATTCATCGTGAGGTCCCGGGTTCTCTTCAACCAGTACGTTTTTCCCTCACATTCATATCTCGTGTTTTATTTTGTTCATCCTAAATTTGAGTTTTAAGCGTGTCACACCCAAACTAGCTATAGCAGTAATTACTAGGAGCATAATTTCAATTGGTGGCCATTAAGAAATATAATGATTATTATATTATATTATAATATAAAGCGGCAAAAAATAATAAATCCAACATGTACTCAAACTTTGTTTTATTTCCTCCTACGTAAAATCGGTTTCCCAGCCAATAAGCTGCAGTTAAGGCTAAGAAATGTGACAGTTTGATTTAATGGGCCGATCTGAAATGCCACACCTTTATCAAACTGAAGTGCCCTTGTTTCCTGACGGATGGAGGATGTGTTTGAGGCAGACAGGAAGTGGAATGGGCAGCGGTGCTGATTTAGGGAGATAGAGGACATGTTGAGTAATGACTCAGGCTAAATTAAGTTCAGCTCTGGTGATTAGCTTGTTGTCTGCGGGTGAAGTATATGATGGTGTCTCTCAGGCCCGTCTGAGGAGAGGATCTCGGTCTCTTAACTACCTGAATGTTCAGAGCACCTGACACCACAGACCTCTGTGAAAGACACTAATGAGGAGAGTCTGATCTGATTTACTTTAGTTCTCACTCACAGACTTAACCTGCTCCTGGTGTTCCTGAATTCATGCCAAACCCAACCGCACACGTCTTATAGCCGGAGATCCGCTAGACAGGGCTTTAGACTGCAATAAATATGATGATATTGTATATTTATGATACGATTGAGTCGCTATTGGTGTCAGACTGGAAAACTGCATCTAATATGAAGTTTCATCAAATATTCACCAATTTCAATGTTTGCTGCAGCCCTGTTCAGCATCTCATTCAACTGTTTCTTATAACCTTTTTAAAGTTGATTGAAATCTGCATTAAAAAAAAAAAAACGAATTCTAAACTAATTCATTTATTTATTTTAGGGCTGTCAAACGATTAATCACATCCAAAATAAAAAGTTTGTGTTTACATAATATATGTGTGTGTGTGTGTGTGTGTGTACTGTGTATATTTATTATGTATACAGAAATACACACACATACATGTATATATGTTAATTTTTTTTTTTGCATTGTCCTTTTCATAACAGATTTCTCTCAACATAATGTCATTACTATAAATATGATTTTTTTGTAATAAAATGAGCATAAACTGCAAGACATAAAACCATGATATATACTTACAACAGTACCATTTTTGTTCTTTCATTACAATGAGATCATTATTTTTTCATGTTTTTGTATTTTTTAATTGATTTTGGGATGAATTATGACCTTGACATTTATTTATTTATTTATTTATTTATTTATGCAATATATATATATATATATATATATATATATATATATATATATATATATATATATATATATATATATATATATATATATATATATAATTTTTTTATTTTTTTGTGATATTGTTCTTAAACTTTAAAAAAATAATTAATATTAATGGAATTCTACCATATGCCCCTTGTATGGTTGTAATTTATGGGTATAAAGCACTTCAAAATAATTAATGGTCAACTGGAGCGTGAAAAATATTTCAATATATTTGACAGGCCATTGGTTATTGTAAGTGTGTGTGTGTTTTGATGGAGGTCTGGTCTAATGTAAATGCTCTGGATGAGGGCAAGAATGTCTGACTTGAGAGCACAAAGTCAGGTAGGGCTAATTACATCAGCAAAGGCCGCGTTTAATGAATGCGTGAACGCGGGAATTCTCCTGGTGTTTGTGTGGGTCTTTGGAGCGATGCCGAGAGGGCCCGTCAGCTCTCTGCCCTTCAAACTAGATTACGGAGCAATTCATCAGTCTGATCAGCCTGTAATCAGGAGCTAGTTTAGAGGTGCCAGTGAACAGGTGGGTGTGTGTGTGTGGAGTATGATACATTGTTTTTGATGTGGATTTGTATGGCTTCGGCTAGTTTGATGTCATGGATTTGCATACCAAACACATGTAGACCGGTCTGTTGCCTCTCTGATGATTTAGATGAAATGATTCTCACTGCCCAAGCCCCTGATCATCTGCTGTTTGTGTGCTTTCCTTTAGGCTCTACGAGAACAAAGGCGAGAGTGATTTCATGGAATCCCTGAGGAATCTCTTTGCTTCTTTTAATGCCATGATGAACAGCAGTGCTGAGGGGACCGGCGGGGTGAAGGTGAGACCATTTTAGGAACCGGTTTCTGATGAGCTGCACATTTAAATGCTGTATTAGTAGAGCATAAACTTGAGCAAAAATGAAAGTTCAGTCATTTACACATCTGCCGTTCCTTGTGTGACATTATTATTTTACACATATAACACAAAAGATGTTTCTGAGAATGTTCACGCTGCTCTTTTACTAACAGTGAAGGCCTACAAATGACATAGCAACATCATAACAGTAGACCATATGACTACCAGATGTGAGCTGCATTTCCAGTCTTATGAAGTGTCATTTGTTCACCTCTAGTGTTTGAAAATAATTGTTTATTAGTCGTTCAGATGGTTAGCCCCGCCCCAAACTCACACCATTTTGTGTATACATAGCTTATGTGAGGAAAAATCTGACATTTAAATCATTACTTGCAGAAAATCCTCTTCAAAATTCATTTGCTCATCTATATATTCAAAATTGATGCATCACTGTCAGTTAAGAGGCGTGGAAACCAATGAAATTTGGCATAATTTGTGCCAAGCATGACAAGGTTTCGCATAGCTAGACTCAAAGAGAAACTGATACTTAAGAGAATCTATAGTTTTATTTTTTATGTGCCATTTAGGGACAGAATGTGTGTGCAGACTCATCCTTTCTGTGTCCCTGACAGTAATAAATACTGAATTTCACAGACATAAGTTAATAGACAAGACAAGAAGTAATAGAATATACAGTTGTGCTCATTAGTATTTACTTTAATGTTAATATCTAGTCTATCATCTTAACTCAATACTTTTCATAGATTTGATGCCGCTAGCCTGGCTAACTATGGAAAATTTAGTGACTAGTTCTTCCTGAAAATTACCCCTTGTATCTATCTGATATGTCTTCATGCGGCATAATTGTGTATTTGAGATTTGAGTACTGGAATGAACAACATTCTTGGTAAACAACAAAATTTTGGTCTGTTCCTTACAAAATATGAATTTATATGGATTTAGATAAGTAGTGTAAATACACTACCGTTCAACAGTTTGGGGGTCAATAAGTTATTTATTTTTTTATTTATTTTTAAAGAAATTAATACTTTTAATTACATTATAATTATATATTAATTACATTATGAACAGGGGTGCACATAACCTTTTTTTTTTGGTCTGGTTCTCAAGGGAGCACTTGGAGATGCACCACACTTATCCTACAAGTTGCCTAAATGTAAAATAACACTATTTGTTCACTGTAGAAATTAAATATAGGTTCATCTTTGCTAAAGCTGTATTTTTATTTATTTTTATTAACATTAATGACACAGACAACAGCAGGAATATTAGGCTGCTGTCACTTTAAGATCTAATGCGCGGACCGAATATTCTGACACACATCCGGTTTCTTTCTCAACTGTTCACTTATGATGTAACCGAGAGACGGGTATTTTGACATGATTTTGTGTGCGTGTGTTCGTTCAAGTGCAAGTAAATGAGAAAGATGAATTAATTCGGTGTTGGAGCACTGTCTGAAATGCGTCTCACTCTCTCTTTGGGTGCGTGCAGCTGTGCGCACAGATAACACTTTTACTCTATGATGGTTAAACTTAGTAGTTAATCCACGAATCACATGCCTGCCGAACCGTGGGGCCTGGTCCGGACGGATCACGGATTAACTGCGGTCTGTTGCACCCCTAATAATTAATGAACACACTTATCATGAGTGCCATCTTACCAGAGATGGAGAAAAATCCTAATCCAGTAAGTAAACGTGTCCCTGTCCTGCAAAAATTGTTGATACTCAAAAGTGCCTTTCTCCACGTTTTCTGCAGCACATAATTTATTTTTACCACGCATGCGCACCTGCACCAGTTATGTGCACCCCTGATTATAAATGTCTTTACTTTACTTTTCTTATTTCAAATAAACGCTGTTCTTTTAAACTTTCTATTCATCAAAGAATTCTGGAATTATCCTGGTTTCCACAAAAATATGAAGCAGCACAACTGTTTACATCATTGATGATAATCAGAAATGTGTCAAAATCAACATCAACATACTAGACTTGATTTCTGAAGGATCATGTGACACTGAAGACTGGAGTAATGCTGCTGAAAATCACAGGAATAAATAACATTTTGAAATATATTCACATACAAGGTAGTTATTAAATTATAACAATATTTCCCAATATTACTGTATTTTTGATTAAATAAGAAACTTACCTAAACCCTAACCCTTAAAATCTTACCGATCACAATCTACATAAATAGACATAAATATTGATGTTTCGGTCTTTCATCTGTTGAAGTGTGTGTTTGTGTGTGTCTCTCTCGTCACCTGACCTCCTCCTCTATCCACTGTGGCTCTGGGTTCGCCCTCTTTAGCTTCTCCTCAAGGTACTCTATATCTCCTCCTCTCCTTCCATCTGTTTCTCCGCTCCTCCTCCTCTGTTTGTGTGCTTTTTTTTTTTTTTGTCCTTGTCCTTTCCTGTCACTTCCTTTTTGCATTAACGCACCTCTGGTCTAACACACAACACCGACACAATGGATCAGGCCCTCTGGACGGGTTGTGAGTCAGCCTGGAGCAATGCAGGTGTGCCGGTGGCCGAGATCTTAGTGGTTTTGTCAGAAAGTCAAAAATTGATGTTAGTAAGATGCACTTGTGAAACAACAGGGGAAGGAATGCGCTTTCCTCTCTGCTGGCATTGTTGCAACAGGAAAGCAAAAGATGGCGTGAGTGAAATGGGACGACAACACATTGAAGTACATCGTGTTCACATGGGCTCACACTATTTTGCGACAGTTTGAGCTTGTTTAAGTCTGTTTTTACTGCACATGTTGGGTTAGTTTGTTTTTCCACTGCTTTGCCGTGTTGTTTTAGAGGGAAATTAAGGTGAAGTGTGTCATTTGTTGTCATCCTGTTGACCTCTAGTGTTGACAAAAGGATTTGAAAATGATGACTGTTTCAAACGGGTTTTCCATAGTTCCCCTAGCCTGCTATTGATTGTTTAAACGGTTAGCCCCACTCCAAACTCACACCATTGTGTGTATGTATAGCTTATGTGAGGAAAAAATCTTAAATTTAGATCATTACTCACTGAAAATTCCTTGTTGTAGCTTTCAAAATTAATTTGCACATCCATATATTCAAAATTGATGCATCACTGTCAGTTAAGAAATTTGGCATAATTTGTGCCAAGCGGTTTTCAAAGAGGTTTTCCCATATGATCCCCTAGCTTTCTATTGGTCGTTTAAGTGGATATGTATATGCTCAACCAATGGTGTGAGTTTGGGGGCGGGGCTATCCTGGCTCAACTAATCTGTTTTTTTTTTTTTTTCAATATTTATTTATAAAATAGCATTGTTATTTAGTTTTTAGTTGTGATGTTTTAGTAGGAACCAAAAACTGGGTTTGATATAAATATATATATATATATATATATATAATATATAATATATATAAAATTTATATATTTATATATATATATATTTAGTTTTGATTTATATCAAATCCAGTTTGTGATGTTTTGGTTCATCTATTGTTTCTGATTCTATGTAAAATGTAATATTAGGTGTAAAATTATTTAGATAAAGTAGATTTTTGGACTGATTTCCATTAAAAATTATTTATTTATTTATTAATTTATTTAATTTTACTGTTGCTGTTTTTTCTTTATCCACCTTATCCGTTCTTAAATATAACATATAACCTATAACCTATAACATATAACTTATAACATATAACCTATCACATCACATCACATCACATCATCACATCACAGTCAGTCACTGTTCTAGTCCAGAAGTTTTATTTCCTTACATTGTCCAGTCTTGTGAAGGTGTCTGTTCAGCCGTGTTCGGCCGGTGAAGTATATTTCAGTGCAGTGCCAGACTATCTGTGAATTCATTGCTGTAAAACTCTTGATCTGACTGGTGTGTTACAGTTTCAAAAGCACATCCAATCAAATGTGAGTTACAACCTCAGATATTCACTTTTTTTTTTTTTGTCTTTTTTTTTTTTTTTTTTTTAGTAAACACTTGAACTCAAAGACCTTTTCCATATCTCCGCAAACTCGGGTTAAATCAGAAGCTATGTGGGCTGCTGGGAAGAGAATATTTATTAAATGGGAAACTTCATATCCCATCCATCACTGCCTCTGTTGACTCAAATGTTCACAGTTGTTTCAGACTTTCTCTTTTCTTTTAAATTATTTCAAAGTATGTCAAAATTTGACACAATGATGATCAAACAGGAAGCAGCCGCTTTATATCCAGATCTGTATACTCTCAGGACAACATTTTCAAGTGTGACTAGAATAAAATCAGACATTTATCAGCTGAATATCAGCAGGCCTACTTTAGAAAGAAGCTGAAAGTTGTTTCTTTTCTTGAACAAGGTTTTAAAGCTTTCACATGTTGATTTGGAAGTTTCGAAATTTGTTGTTGGACCTGGAACATGATTCCTGTCAAACCCTGTCCAAGATAACTGAAACTACCCATGCAAACCAGAATGTTTTTGAAGCCCCAACTCCTAACCCAACCCTAAAATCTGATCGGGTGATAAGAAAATTGTTCTATAATCTTTAAGGAACACATCCTACTTGAGGTTACAAAGATCAATATCCTTGTCAATACTGGAACAACCAAACAGATCTATATTACCTGGAGAAAGCAATCCCCTGAACGTTCCCATTTAACCAAATTCTGCTCAAATCTGCTTGTGTAGTGGTGCTTTAGGCTACGTCCACACAAAGCCAGATCTTTTTTTTCTTTTTTCCAGGGCTCAAGACATGTGCGTACACACGAAACCACTGAAACGACTCAAAACGATGTAGTATACATGCCAGATCAGTATTTGGTGCTGTAATTCTGCAATAGAGATACACTTAAAAAAAAAAAAAGAATAAGACTTGGAGCATGCGCATAAACCTTGCGCGCCGTATACAAACTTTAGTAAAGCTTCAAAATAAAGCTTAATTTTAATAAAGCTTTAGGCTCGGTAGCTTCTGCAGCACGAACACAAGCATGTAGTTGTTGTTGCTATTTTGTGCTGTTAATGGTTTCTGACTAGGGTCGACACGTGGGGTCATGACATCATTGTTTCACAAAATTTGTTTCACGGATTGGCTGTACACACGAGAACACACAGGGCGTCGTTTTCAGATTCATCCACTCTGGGACCCGGTTTCAAAAAATAGTGGTTTCACCTTCTGAAAACGCCCTTTAGATCATATGGGTATCCAAACTCAGTTCTTGAGGGCCACTTTCTGCAGAGTTTAGCTCCAACCCCAATTAAACACACCTGAACCAGCTAATCAAGGTCTAATTAGGCATACTAGAAACTTCCAGGCAGGCTGGAGCTAAACTCTGCAGGGCAGTGGCCCTCCAGGGCCGGGTTTGGAGACCCCTGCTTTAGATGGACAGGTGTGACATCTGTGATTGACAGGTGTCAACACTGACTATCACAGGTTCTCCTGCTAAAGCCAGACAGCAAAGCCATGGACATTTAATTTTAATGATTTGTTCGATGAATCAAATTTATTTATTTCTATATTGCAGACATTGTGTTTCACATTCTAATAAACCTATTTATTTATTATAAACTTTGTATTTCACATTGTGATAAACATATTTATTTATTTATTTTACAGACATATTTCACATTCTGAGAAACCTTTTTTTTATGGACATTGCATAGTATTTCACAATATTTCTAGTTATCTTTTTTTATTTATTTTTTTACAGACATTGTATTGCACATTCTTGTTTTATTTATTTATTTCTATTTATTTATTTGACTTTTTTACAGACTTAAACTTAAGTTAGCTATTTATTTCACATTCTGTTAAATGTCATTTGGACCAGCTGATGATTGTTCTGCTCAGATATGTAGATAAACGTTTTGGCGGTAGTGTTAGGTGATGTTAAGAGTGGGAAACGCATGTGTTCTTGGTTCACTGATATTCTGTGCCCTGGTTATTTATCGGGGTGTTGGAGAGTATTTGTGTTTCATAACCGTCTTCTCTGCATGAGGTTCATCTTCCATTGACAGCACGCTCCTCAGGCCGTTCATCACAGCTGGATTTGCTCTGAGCAGAAATGGATTGATGAAACTCACAGCAGCCAGTGTCTCATAATCATTAAATGATGGTCTTGACACCTTCATGTAGTTATTTAAACAATGTCACAACACAGTTCATCAGAAATTAACACGATCCACTAAAATGTTGTTTTTAAAATGATTTTCCCCCTATTTAATGTGTTTTATGGATTTTTTTTTTTTTTTAAGATAATTGACTGTACTAAGAGATCATTGTTTGTGTGAATTTCTAGGGTGCTGCACTGAAATACGTCCCAACTATCGTCAACGATCTGAAACTGGTCTTTGACCCAAAGGAGCTCAGGTGAGTTTATCATCACACTTGTGGTGTCTTCAGATATTGTTTATGTTTTTAGCAGATATCCATATATCTTTTTTGGAGATAAAAATTTGGTTTGGTATTTAAATATGTTCAGAGATGCACACAGGCTAAATTAAATAAAAAATGAGTATGAGGAAGAGTGAGTGTTTTGCATCAGAGTTTTATTGGCGTTTTCAAAGAATGAGCAACAAATTAAAATAGAAACTGATTAAAGAGCTCAATCACATCAAAGCCACTTGTGTAAAATAATTCACAATTCTACTGCGCGTTTAACATTTATTTACGCTCGTATGTATGTAAATATTTATTTATTTATTTATTTTACACAGTCCCTTTTTTAAATAAATAAATGAATACTTGTAATAGTTTGACTTGCCCTGGGTTTATTTTGTATTTTATTTTATTTTTTGTATTTATTTTTATTTTATTTTACTAACTTATTTATTATTTATTTTTTGTGTCTTATTTTAGTTTGTTTTATAATTTTATTTGATTTTTTGTTTTATTTATTTGATTTTTATTTGATTATTTGATTTGTTTAGTTTTTTTATTTGTTTATGTTTTAATTTAATATTATTATTATTTCATTTTATTTTATGTTTTTGTTATTTATTATTATTATTTTTCATATAAACATACCAGTTCATGTCTTTCTGAGTTTTAAACTTAAAAAATAAACTTCCAAAAATAAAGGAATAAAACAATATTGATGCCTCACTCTCTCCTCATCCTATCTTTTTTCTGTTTTCCTCATGCTCCCTCTCCCAAACAATTGCCATCCTCTTCATCCTGCTTCTCATGTCTCTCTCTCTCCTTAATTCTACCTGTTCATCCTCATCCCGTCTCTCTCTCCTCATGCCTTTCATCTCATCCAGTGCCTCTCATCATGTGTCTGTCTCCATCTAAGTGACTTTTAGAGGCTCATAATGAAATCAGGTCTGAGGAGAGGAGTTTTTAAATCTGATCCGCAGGAGTTTGATGCTCCTCACACGAGTTTCGTGATTGACGCTCAGACTCTAGATCTGATCATCATTAACATCTTTCTGGCTGATGGAGTTTTGCTCACATGTCATTATCATTACCGCATTGCTTTGCTGCTCAAGTATTTGTCACACACTTTAGATTCCACACACAATCAGCGCAAAGTGATCCCGTTGCCGTGGAGACGCGGCGGTCACTCGCCGATCCTGTCTGTTGGTCTGGATAATGCGTTCATCCCTGAGTGGCATTATAATAGAGTTAGGCAGGTCTTGTAATGGCTAAATTTACTGCGCACACAAACAGAGATGGTGGCATGAATCCTGCTGCTTTTTATTTGATGTTTAGCTGACCATGGCCTTTCTTCACCAAACCAATTTTCCAAGACGTGACATTTTCACAAGACGTTTTGTAACCGCGGGAATCTTGTTAGGTTCCCTGAGTAATTTGTGTTGTTGTATTTTGCTCAAGATGTTACCGTATAAATGGATGTTTCAGACTCCGAGAGCTGTTGAATGCCATTTACTCGCAGTCAAATAATTTGTTTGCTAGTGGTCAACTGATGCCATTTTCTAGATAGCAGGATGGTTGATGGTTAATATAATGCTGAAATATTATAATCCATTTAGTTTAATGGTGTATTTAACAGCTAGTTAGTCTCAAATGTGCCGGGTAAACGCTTCAGCTTAGAGATCCATGTGTGTCCTGACTGAAGTGCCCTCTCACTGTAATTCTTTTCCCTCTTTGCAAAGCCTCGTACTGTTCTTCCCTTCTTTTTATCCCTTGTTCTTTAATCCTCATGGTTCTTCCTCTGTGTTGGAGAGTTTCATGGGGTTAAGAGGATTTCAAGCCCTCCTGTGTCTCCTCAGTCTCCTGTGGTTCTCTTCACCACATCCAGCACTGCCAGAGAGTAAACCTTGCTTTTTCCATTCTCTTCCTTTTTCTTATCTCTTTTATTTCCCATTTTCCTGACTGACTTTTCCCTTTCCTTTGGCCTTTCCTAATATCTTTTATTTCCCTTTTTCTTGAATCATTTTTCCCTTCCTTTTTTCTTTTTTACTTATTCACTTTTCCTTTTCCATATTCGTTTTATTTCCCTCACTTTTTATTTTTCCTTTTCCCTCTTTCCTTTTTCCTTTTCATTTTCCCTCTTCCTCTTCCTTTTCCTTTTTCTGCTTTTGAATATTGGTTTCATTTCCCTTTTTCTGGGCTCACTTTACCCATCCCTTTATTTTCTTTTTCTCTTTACTTTTTCCTCTTCCTCTTCTTTTTTCTTTTTTTTTGCTTTCTTTTCCCATGTTTTATTTCCCTTTTCTTGCCTCATTTTTTCCCATTTCCTTTTTCGCCTTCCTTTTCCATATTGGTTTTATTTCTCTTTTCCTTTGCTCACTTTTCCCATCATATTTTCTTTTTCTTTTCCCCTTACCCTTTCCCTATTTTCCCTTTCCCTTTCCCTATTTTCCCTTTCCCTTTCCCTATTTTCCCTTTCCCTTTCTTTCCCTTTCCCTTTTTTCCTTTTTCCCCTATGTTTAATTTTTCATTTTCTTGACTCACTTTTTCCTTTTTCATTCCTTTTACTTATCCTCATCTCTTTCCCCTTTTCTTTTTCTCTTGTGTTTCTCTTTTCTTTCCACCTGTTTTCCTCCTCCACCTTTCTCTTTCGATTTCCTTTCCTTTCTATTTCTATGAATATAGTAGTGGGTAAAAGGCACTGTTGGGCAAAACAAGCAGGACATAATCTATTTTTATTCATGATTTTTCACAGTTTAATATGCAGAGAAAGAAATAAGGAAGTCATTTGTATGTTGATTCTCCCAAAAAGTATAAACACTGAGACTGTGACTCTTCAGATCAGATTGTGAATCTGTTTTTTTTTTTCAAGCATCCTGAGCAATAGCATGTTTGGGACTGTCAGTTTGACTGTGATGGATCAGTGATGGAAGGGCCATTTCAGGAAAACTACTTCAGGAAATTTGTTTTGCACTTTTTACTATCATTGAGGGCAGAAAAATTACTTGAGGCCTGGTTAGTTCACAGTGTTTTGGCATTGTGCTGTTTGCTCACAGTTCATTGTCAAAGAAGTGTGTTTGCTCAGTGGAGAGGTCGAGGTTCACACACACACGCACACACGCACACACGCAGACCAAACAAATGCTGAATGAGGCCATCTCTGAATTCTGTCATCATCTGCCAGACCGCTCTCATCCTGCTTTCTTCAAGAGCCAGTTCTTTCCACAAACAGAGCCATTGCTTTCCTGTTGTGCCCTGGGCTTGTCTGTGTGTGTGTGTGTTCAGATGAGGACAGAGGGATATAGCCCACAGCACTTAGCATGTTTTAGAAATGAGCTGTCACTTCAACAGAAAGTGGAGACGATAAGAGAGGGACGTTCAAACACTCACACATCCATAGACACCTGTTAGTGCTAACTAAGTTGTAGTTGTGCAGTGTTAACCCTCCCTCCATGTCTTCCTCTCTCTCTACAGTAAGCTGTTCAGTGAGTTTATACTCAAAGTTCCTCCGGGACGTCTGGTGAAGCAGAAGTTGAACTGCATGATTGACATCGTCCACAGCGACCTCTTTACTCAGCATGGTACGTACACAGTTTTACGGACGTTTTTTTATGCTGTGAGCGACGTTGTGATTGGTGCGTTTTGTGGATGTGCATCTCTTCTGATTTTATTCTGATGGGTAAAACATGCATTATTTTTGCAATGAAGTGGTTGATCCTTTTTAACTTGACCTAACTTTAAATTGAGAAATTGGATGGGTCCATTCATCCATTCATCCCTTTCAATTATTTTTCCATTCATCCCTTTCAATTATTTTTCCATTCATCCCTTTCAATTATTTTTCCATCCATCCCTTTCAATCATTTATCCATCCCTTTCAATCATTTATCCATCCATCTCAATCATTTATCCATCCATCCATCCATCCATCCATCCATCCATCCATCCATCCATCCATCCATCCATCCATCCATCCATCCATCCATCCATCCATCCATCCATCCATCCATCCATCCATCCATCCATCCATCCATCTCCCTCCCTCCCTCCCTCCCTCTCCATCCATCCATCCATCCATCCATCCATCCATCCATCCATCCATCCATCCATCCATCCATCCATCCATCCATCCATCCATCCATCCATCCATCCATCCATCCATCCATCCATCCATCCATCCATCCATCCATCCATCCATCCATCCCATATGTGCACCACTTGTCTGTCAAACGGAGTGTTTAGTCAGAGAAATGTGTTTGTGTTGTGTGGATGTGTCCCAAGGTGAAGTGTAATGTTAAAGCAGTGACATACGGCAACTCTGCGGGTAGATTGTAATTCAGCAGTAAGATGCACGTCATTCAGCAGTAATTATCTGTGGACGTGTCTCCTGTTCTGACTTAATTAAATCACTCATCACGTGTCCATGCACTGTCTCATGCACTTCAATCTCTCTCGCTCTCTTAAGGATCAACATAAAGAAATCAGGATTTAATGGATAAGAGTAAGATCATTTGATTCGTATCTAAGTGTAAATAATCGGATCATTTGATAAATAGCCTTGCGCTGCGAGCATGTGCAACATTAGCTTTGTATATACAGTTAATGCAAGATAAATAAAAATTTAGTTCATAACTTAGAATATTGTATATCGTCGCTGTCGGGCAGAAACCTTATATCTCCATATTTCCTCATTTTTATTTCTTTTCGTAAATTATTACTATTGGTCAGCCTTCACGTCTGCACGTGGGTTTTGCTAAAACTGTTAAAAAGTATTAAAAAGAGCTTGTAACTAAACCTTGTAACTCCATTAGATCTTCAAACTTCAAATCTTCAAACCTTGTAACTTCACCCACCTCTATCGTGAATGAAGTGCTGCACACAGTTTGGAACTCCTCTGCTTTTTTGCAGTGCAACGGTAAAGAACTTGTTTGTGTGAATAAGAGTCATTTGAATTGAGTAATTTTTTTTTTTACTCGAAACACTATATATAATAATATAATATAATATAATATAATATAATATAATATAAACAGTATATAACAGTATATATATATATATATATATATATATATATAAGGCTAATGTTTTATGTATTTGAGGAGTGGAGAAGAGTGTTTTAGTCTTGCATTTGTCATTGAGTATATATATATATATATATATATATATATATATATATATAAGCCACAATATCAACTTTGACAATGTGGTGTTTAATTAATTAAAAAAAAAAAAAAAAAAAGTTTTTTTTTTGTTTTTTTTTTCCATTTCTTGAAAATTTGTGTTTTTGGAAATACAAGGTTAGACAGCAATGATATAAAATATGAAAACGTATAATCACTAAAGAAATTTCCATAACTAGGCCTGGAAATCACAGTTCATTCCCACATGACTGTGGGAATTCTGTATATTCTACAAGACAAAATACTAACTGAATTTACATGTTGTTTTGTTGTCTTAATACGGTTTGCTGCCTTCTTTTTTTTTTTTTTTTTCTTTCTTTTTTTTGGAATATATGTAAATATGTCATGTAGCTTCTTTGGGGCTTTACTAAATAAAACAATATTTAAACACATTTGTAATATTATTTTAAATATATATATATAATCATAATTATATATTATATAATGAAATAAAATGTATTAAATAAGAGTAATTTAATTATTTTGTTTGGATATTTTAAAATAATATTACATTTGATTGATTTTATTTATTTATTTTTAAGAAGCAGGAATACCAGTAATGTTATTTATCTGGCTGACTTTTGAAAGAGTTTCTTTGAGATCTCTGTCGCAGTGCTTTAAAAGCTTCTGCTGGTCTTTCTAACTCTGTTTTTGGCACCAGTAGTGTGTGGGAAAATGAGATTTGAAAAGTTGTTGAGCTGAAGATCTTTTTGTCGTGTCTCACTGAAGGACCGCTCGTCTCTCCCTCTATCAGAGTGTGTTTGCGAGCACTGACTCCTCCAGCTCACGGTTTCCAGTGCCAACTGCTCCACTGGAATAAATTACCCACAAATGGGCTCGTCTAACCTGAACAAACGTGTTGAGCGTGCTCGCGGCTGGTGTCACTTCTTGTTGTTTTTCTGAGTAGTGTGTGTATTTGTGCACGTTTGTGTGTTTCATTGTACTTCAGCACAGATTTGTCAACTTCGATTTATTCTAAACAAAGATTTAGCTAATGTAAACTTCACATGACTGTTGACTCATGCAAATGACGTGTTTCCGGAGGTTTTCATGTTTCATTTCTGTCTAATGAGCATTATTCTGATGTTAATTTCTGAATTCTGTTTGACAGCTTGTTAATATGCAGTTTTAATGGTTGTTTTTCAAGGCACTGAGCATGACTGTTACTGTCACTCATTCTTGAAGTTGCTGATTTGAAGCAAAGCCAAGCACCACTCATATTTTCTGAGAAAATGTCAAATCTAGTCTTTAAATTGGTGCCACATGTCAATATGAAATTATGGAGCCCCATAAAGCCTGTGACCTGATGATTGGCATCTATTTAATAATTCATTCATGTGTTTATGCATATTTTATTTTATTATTTTATGTATTATTTTATTACAGTGGCTCTGTAGTCAATGTTTCAGTGTTTTGGTGACTCATTTTGTCCCCTCTCTGAGTGCACATATGCAAAATAATGTTTTCAGTTGTGTAGTGTGAGTAACATCAGCCTTCACTCCTTCAAAAAAATACTTTTTATACTCTTTATATCACTGACGCTTTCTGTCTGACTGAACAGGAGTATGAAAACAGCATTCTTGTTCGAGTCTTGTTCTTTTGCATTTTATTAAGTAACAAGGGAAACTACTCTCATGAAAGAAAATATATCACTTTAGTGTGCTGACCTGGATGTCATTAATTATTAAATTCATTCATTAATTCATTCATTTATCTATTATTAATGAATGCATCTTATTATTAATGTATTAATGTATGCATATTTATTTATTAATGTATGCATCTATTTATTAATTCATTTATTTATGCATCTATTAATCAATTTATGCTTCTATATAGTAATCTATTTATTTATGCATCTGTTTATTAATTAATTTCTATGCATATATTAATTAATTAATTTATGCATCTATTTATTTATTTTTTGTATCCTTTCATTTAATCTTTATGATATTTATTTGTATTCTTATTTTTCTTTTTTATTGTTGTTGTTAATATATTTATTTATTTTTCATTCATACATTTTATTTTTTACATGATGTTTACAGACAATTAAATGTAAAATCTATATGCCACAATGATAGACCACCATTCAACACGAGTGATAACTCGTTTAAATAACGGTGCAGCCGTCTCAGCAAATGTCTGTAGACAGCACTGAAGAAATGACTGTTGGCTTTGGCTGAAATTTTAGTGTTATTATATGACCACTTACCACATAAACTAATAATTCTGTAATTAGTTGTTTCTTTAAAGCGTGCATGATTTTAATGTATTACCTTCAAAACACGTTTTATTTTTGTTCAGCAGACTTGTAAAAAACTTGACTTGTCTTTAAGCAATTTCCAAATGTCAGTCAATCAGATTTGAAGCCAGTTTTGAGACCGCTTTTGACATTTTTCTTTTTAGTGTGCATCAGACAGAAATATTTACATTCATTAATTTGGCAGATATAAAAATTTTTATCAGTATTTTTGTGTTCTCTGGGAATTAAACTCGTAACCTTGACGTTGCCAGTTCCGTGTTTTACAAGATTGAGATAAAAACGTCTGGATTACAAGGAAAATATATGTTTTAAAAATGCAGAAGTCGCATCTCATCTCAGGAAACACACAGCTTGCTGCTGATGTCAGATGCTGTGATTTATTCTGCTGTGACCCTGATTTAAATTTTGGCTTGTGAAGTGATGTCTCAAAGTTCACGGGCAGGTCAGTTATTTAATGCATAAGCGTATTGTGCATGCGCTCGTAAAAGGATAGTGTGGATTTATTTGTACGAGTTTAAACTGGCCCGAACAGCATGATAAATGAGCTTTCAGGAAGGCCAGCGGGAGTTCCTGTGTGTTTTCTCCAGTAGTGACTCCTCATTGAAGAAAAACAGATTTACATTGATTCAGCTCTCACATACAGTCTCACAAAGTCCCGCCTCCCATGTTTATGGACAGATTCTGTGCCACGCCCTCTTATTATTTTATTGATTGTGTGGCATATAAATGATTTCTTCTTCTACGGTAGTTGTGCAATAGACTGTGTTTGTGTATGAGATGTGTTTGCTGTCTATTAAAGAATTAGAGATATTTTATTGAGGCCTTTTATTTAGCAAATATTTGGCCATTTTAAACCAACTGTTTGTTTGTTTAAAATATTATTAAAATATTAAAATAGTTGTTTTTTTTAACTTCAGCTTTTAAATATATATATATATATGTATATGTGTTTTTTTTTTTTTTTGTTTTTTTTTTACACATTTTCATTATGATCAGTGACTCATTTGGCTAGTCACCAACGAATCAGTGTTATTTTTGTATTGCGATAATATCATTTTAATATTTTTATTTAGATTTTATGCTCATGTGTTCTGGTTTCATTTTAATTTCCGTAAAAGTTTTAGTAATTTTTTTTTTTTTTTTTTTTTAAATTTTTAAATCAATTTTTTTATTTCTATATAGTTTCGGTTCTAATAATAACCATGCTACACACAGTGCAGATTCTGAAAATATTGTGTTTATTTTAAGCCATAGCATTATTCTTTTTTTTTTTTTATTTAAAACTTGATTTTCTGGTTTGAAAACATTTTTATTTCCATATTCTTTTATTTGATTGATTGATTTTGATTTTTGATTTGATTAAAAAACAATTCGGTTGGCTAGTAGGCTGATATATTTTATATTTTAAGTCTGGCTGTATGGTCACTTCAGGTTGTTTCACCTTTTTTGTGTGTGTGTGTGTGTGCAGACTGCAGAGAGATCCTGTTGCCTTTGATGACGGAACAGCTCAAACTTCATCTGGAGAATAATGAAGAGCTGGACTCCTGCTGTCAACTGCTCAGCAACATCCTGGAGGTGCTTTACAGGAAGGATGTGGTGAGAACGAACACACACACACACACACACACACACACACACACACACACACACACACACAAAAACATTCCCTGCTTCTTTTTGTGACAAATAGACTACTGAAGTCATTATTACCTGAAAGTCTAAAAGTCAAGTCTGCTTGTGCCAGGTTTGAAACACCATTGATTGGCAAATCTATGTGTGTTAACCTCATGTCATCCTTTAACTTCCATAACCTGTATGTGGCCCGCTCAGAGATGTGACTTTATTTAATTACAGTTAATTAATTTTCGTCTCGTTTTGTGGCTGTTAATTGGCCTTTACAGTCAGCACTCGACTGCACAGCACATCTGGATATCTGCCCAGTTAAAATGCTCTTCTCATTCATTTGATCAGTTACTGCCGCCATGTAGAAAACTTAATAGAAAATAGAAAACTTCCACAAATGTCTGTGTGTGTGTGTGTGTGTGTATACTGAAATAAAAGTTAATACCCTAGTATCTCAGTAATATAAAATAACACTGTGTTACACACATCTGTACGTCACCGATTCTCCCACTTCATGGTGCTGTGGGTGAAGCATCCTTTGAACCATTGTGCGAGCGTGTGTGTTTACTTGATAACTGAGCGTGTGCGTGTGTGTTGCGTAATACACACGTCATAGTCGAGCACAGAGCTCTCTCATCGCTGGTTGGAGATCAGCTGCATCCTTTGAGCAGGACCTTGGAAAAGCTTGTTTAATAATTGACGATCTGCTGTGAGTGTTTCAGGATCCCCACTAACAAACACACACACGGCTCAGAGCGATGGTATGCGATGCGGTTTATTTTACAGCAGTGAAATTTGAAGAAATAACTTCACTGTACTGACTAATTCAATATCTGTTAAATAAGTATCTTTGACTGGTGAACACGGCTCCAGCAGGGCAGCGCTGGACCACGATCACACAGATTCCCTGCAGCAACTTTCTAGCTCAGTTCAACACAATTACTGCCATCAGTAATTGTTTTTATCCAAAGCTAATTAGAGGTGTAATGTTTAGGAGAGGATCTATTGACAGAAATGCAATATAATATACATAACGATATTTTCAGTGATGTATAAAGACCTTACATAATGAACTGTTATGTTTTTATTACCTTGGAATGAGCCATTTTTATCTCATACACCGCGGATCCCCTTACATGTTTAGTCGCCATTTTGCGCAAGCATGTTTCTACAGCAGCCCTAAACGGACAAACTGCTTTACAGAGCGCTTTTGATTGACTAGCTGCTCTCTTTGTCCTGTGTTGGCCACCGTAGCTTCTCTATATTGAAATTCACAACCTCACCACTAGATGCCGCTAAAATTTACACACTGCACCTTTAAACTACAGTACTGTTCAAAAGTTTGATGTCTGTTTTTTTTAATGTTTTTGGAAGAAGTTTCTTCTGCTCACCAAGGCTGGATTTATTTGATCAACAACACAGTAAAACAGTAAAATTGTGAAATATTATTACAATTTACAATTTTTACTTTGATCAAAGCTAAATTTTCAGCATCATTACTCCAGTCTTCAGTGTCACATGATCCATCAGGAATCATTGATATGCTGATTTGCTGCTCAAGAAATATTTCTGATTATCAATGTTGAAAACAGTTGTGCTGCTTCATATTTTTGTGGAAACCTTGACACATTTTTTCCAGGAATATAGAAAGTTAAAAAGAAAAAAAATTTGTTGCTTCAATGAAATTCCCTAATCACTGAATATCATATATATTTGAGTTTATATAATGTTGTCTTGTGTGGATGAATCATTTATTTGTGTAAAATATCTGTGTCTCTGCGTGTCGTTTTAGGGTCCGACGCAGTGGCATGTTCAGATCATAATGGAGAAGCTACTGAGGACCGTAAACAGGACAGTAATCTCCATGGGCCGAGACTCTGCTCTCATAGTAAGTGTGTCTCTCCCTGTCACCGGTTTGTTCCTCTGGGATGTGCTGAATTTTTTGGCTTTTCTGTGTCTGTGGTTAGTAACACTGTGTTCCACCATAGCAGTGTGATCGAGCTGCTGTCTGCAATTCTTAAATGGCTCCACACACAAACACACACGGTCACAATCAGGCTTTGTTCAGACAGGCAGCAAAAATCCAATTCTTTGGCATGTCTGACTCAAATCCTTTTAGTTTTTGCGGTTTGGACAGAAAAGTAACACCTTTAAGCTGAAGTGTGTAGTTTCTGTGCCGCTAGCGCTACTAGTGTTGTCAAAAGTACCGGTACTTCGGTACCAAGTCGGTACTGAAATTTTGAAAATGTGACGATACCAGCATTTCTGTAGTACCGAGTATCCGGGTGTATTCGGTACCCACTGATAGGGTTGTGCCAGTATTTACGTGAATATGACACGAGTGAAGCACAAAGCTTTGTTTACAGAATAAATAATAGCTTAGCAATTAAATGTGACATCGCAGCCATGGAAACAATTTGGTTCATGCCGAATGAGAGAGGTACGTGAGTCCATACATTTAAGCTTTGTATTCTGTTTTGCGAATCGCGATCTGGTCACCCGATAAGCAGGGAATTTAACAATATTCCATTAGTTGTTCCACTGAACATGGAATCTCAAATCTTCAAATCTGGTTCGCTTTTAATTAGGCCTATTATATTTGCATTCTTTACTGTGGTAAAGTAGAGAAAAACACCGTAGGACAAACTTTTTTGCTTGCACGTCAATTTCTATTTAACTCAGTTTGCGCTTGTTATTAAACTTGACGCGCCTTATGAAGTTTATTTGTATAGCGTGTTTCACACACGCCAGTGATTTTTACTTTCACTTTCTCTGGCAGCGCTAAATCAAACATAGCCTGAATGTCTGAAGATAAAACTCGCTTTTCAGACCTTTTACAAGTATCAGTTGCTTGTGACATCAGGAGATAACATGAAGATATTATTAAAGAGAAATTGTCTCTTTCCTGCTCGTTTCCTACATCCCTCTCAAAGTGCATAGCGGTAGGCTATATGACGCATCTTTGTGTGGAAATAAGAAACGAATGTTTTTTAAATAATATTTAACTTTCTTATTATTTAGGTTACCATTATTTACTGATTGATATTTATTTCATAGTTTTACAGGTTGTATGTGGTTTCGCTTACGGAATAGCTCAAATAAACACGCACGTCTGTTACAAAATGGACGTTTGAGCATTTTTTTTTTTGAGGTATACTGTATATACATACACACACGCTCCAAATATGTATATGTAAGAGTACCATCCTACTTAATGTCTTTAAAATGGGCTAGTTAAATAAAATAGTAAAATATTCCCAACAGATTTTCCTGTGGTACCGAAATTGATACCGAGAACCGTAAAATTTGAATGGTATTGGTACTGACTACTGGAATTTTGGTACCGCGACACTAAGCGCTACTATACAAAACTACACCAACTGTTTTCAAACAGGTTTCCCGAACACTCACTCATCCTCCATTGGTCGCCAAACTGATAGCCCCACCCCCAAACTCACACCATTGTTTAAACTAGTGCATTTGTGTGCTGTGTGAACAAAGCCTCACCACCTGGCCTGTGTGTAAATATCAGCCAGCGTAAATATGTCTCAGTCTTTTGATCACAGTTAATCTGTTAATTTCTCAGTGTTTGTGATTTGATTTCGGCGTGCTGTTTGTCCAGATGGTGTGAACGTGAAACGTCTTTTGGCACTGCTTTTACAGCTCCTGTGATTGCTGTGTGTTTGCCAACAGGAGCACACATGGCTTTATTTTGCTGTTTTTTTTTTTTTTTTTTTTTTTTTTTTTTCCCATCCTGTCTTAGCTGATCTGAGATCAGTTGTTAGTGGATAGTTTAGCAGTTAGTTTGGTTGGAGAGCTTTAGGCTGTCTGTACATATTGCCTTCAGTGTGGAAAGACTCTTGATAGTAGCCGTCCTTGACTTTTACAGCCGCATATCTCCATATGCATGCTAAACATCTCCCTTCTTCGCCCTCTTATCCACCCGTACTTATGTGTTTAAAGGAATGGTGCACGCAAACAATATTTTGTCATCATTTGCAAGTCTTCATTTCAAAGCAAACCCATATGACTTTCTTTCTTATGTGGAACACAAAAGATTATTATTTTTTCTTCATGCAATTCTAGGTAATGGAGGCCGGAGCTTTCATGTTTAAAAAAAGACGAACAGTGCACCAATTTTGAAATTCTGCCCAATATAGATATGTGTTATTTTCGTTTTATGACCATGTGTGTGTACAGTATATACAATAGAGCATGGGTACTCAAGTTTGGAAGTCAAGAGGGCTGCATTTTAACCACATGAAATGCAAAGGACCACAAATTATAACTTGGATCGTAAGACTTTTATTTAGGCCTACTTAAGACAATATTTGTACTTTGTACTTGTTTTACTGAGTATTTACAAGTGCAGTTTATTATCTAGCTAAGTCTTACTAGTACTTTAATTGTTGTCCTATTTAAAGTGTCACTGAACATGAAAAATGGCATAAAAAAAAAAAAGGATTAATAGCTTGTCTTGCTGTATTAATCCACAAATGCATAAAGAAAAACAAGAACTGATGAAAAGAAGTCCTCATTCATAGTGAAATGTCTGCATTGTTTTCACAAGTAATTTCAGGTCTGGCTGTTGTTCACTGGCTGATGAGACAGTTTGTCAGTAAGACGAAAACATTGCACTTTTTTTTTTTATAGTCTTTTTATATTCCATTGCACTTTTTTAACACTTTTTATAGCGCATATTTATACTCAGGGTCGCTCAGAGGTTTTATTATTATTTTTATTATATATATTTATATAATTAGGGGCCTAGCCCCTATTGTATCCGTTTACTTTATTAGGGACCGAGCACCGATGGTATGAGGACCCTATTGGAATTGCTCAGTCAATTGTAAAGTTAAATTGTGAAGATCTTGAGTTTTCACTGAAGGGCGGGTCCGTGGCGGCCTGACAAAGTCTGATGTTTCGCCATGAAATAGGAAGTTGTTGTAACTTGGGCAAACAATGTCCGATCTGCCCCAAGCTTCACATGTTTTATTAGAGTCATGGCCTGAAAAGATCTATATGGCAATATTCAGTAACAGTCATAGCACTACCTGCTGGGAACAGGAAATGCCATGCTTTGCACTGTAATTCACTCCCAGAAACACATTTTAATATGCCATGGCCAAACATGCTAGAAACACGTTAAATCATGCAACACAAGTGCTAAAGTATGCGGTTAACACCAAGAAAAAGGAAGTTGTTGTAACTCAGGCATACAATGTCCCATCTGCCCCAAACTTCACGTTTAATAAGAATCCTGAACTGAAGACATCTACATGACAAAATTCAGTAATACTCAATGCGCCACCTGTTGGCAGCAGGAAGTGTGGCACGTCGAAATGACTTTGCCCAATGGGAGTCTATGGCAGCCCTATCAACGGAACATGAGAAAATGATGAAATTTGGCACAATTGTAGAGATGGTCATGAATAGTGATTGGACCAAATTTGGTGTCTCTAGAACCAACACTATAGCGCCACCCCCAGTTCAAATATTCACTCTTCTAAAGGCTATAACTTCTGAACCATTTGCTCTAGTACATCTGATTCGTCTCTTCATGCTGATTCCATTCAATATCTTACATTAAGTCTCCTCCCATTACAGTAGTGGCCATTTTGAAAAGTACACTATGCAGTTTTTTCGCTACTCCTCCTTCAAAATTTGTTCAATTTTGTCCAAACTTTGATCAGATGATCTTTGGATTAAGCCGCACAGAAATGACTGAACAGAATTTTTTTTTTCTACTAGTAAAAAAAAAAAAAAAGTTATGATGTCATGAAGTTAACGAGGTTGACCTAAAATTGATTTAAAGGCTGTATCTCGGTACGCTTAACCGGTACCATGATCTGAGGGTCCATGCCAAATTTTGGAACCGTGCCATCTACAGGTCATAAAATCTGAAAAATGGCTATTTTGGCCAATAACTTTTGAACAGTTTGTCAGAAAATCAGTCTTGGTGTCTATGGATTCCTTGCGTCCTGCCAAATCCGAGGATACCGATTTTTGTCAACATCGGATGAACCAGGTGTCTGCCATTTAAATTTTGTCATAAATTGCAATATCTTTTAAACGATTTGACGTATCTTCACAAAAATTGGTACGTATCATCATCAAAAGGTCCTTAAGGTACCTGAGAAGTTTAAACACAGCGTGACCTAGTGTTTCACAGATATAACGATTTTTGCATAAATTTTGCATAATTGCTTAGCATGCTAAGCTAATGCTTAGACAGAACTAACCTCTGATTTATGCCACCTCCTACTACTTGCAAAGGCTCTAAATCATCATCATATAGTGCCCATTGCTCTCAGGTCACATATACTCTTTGCTGACTCATCTTTGTCTAGTGTCTGCGCTATTTTCTCCAGAAGTTATAACTGATAAAAATGTCTGAATTCTTAAAGTAAAGTTGCGTCTATCTCATTACTCCCTCACACAAGCGCTTGTCAATGCAGGCGTCTGTTCTTGTTGCTGCAGGTATTCTGTTGTTGTTGTTCTGTCTCTATTTCTGTTTTCTACAAACAACAGTCTGGGCCAGTGTTGTCACCTTGTGAAACAACTGTGATTTACTGCAAAACAAATTCAGTGCACATGTGCGACCTGCGCATGGTTATAAAAATCAGGCCGCGCACATACACATACGTACTATTCTGGTGACGAAATTTGCATTACACGCACTGTATACGGACCCTCATGTACATGTAAAAACCGAAGTATACTTTGGGCTTTACATTGCATTTTCAGTTCATGCATTCCCTGGAAATCGAATCCATGACCTTGGCGTTGCTAGCACCATGCTCTATTGATTGAGCTAAAGGAACGTTTTTTTGTTTATGTTGATTTTTTGTTTTTGTTTTTTATGCCTTTGTTATATTGATTCAGTTCTTAAAAACATGATTTTTTTTTTTTTTTTAATAAGATTTTTAGTTCTTGATTAAATTAGTTTGAATTCACTATGTTGAATCTTAATTGGCTATTAATGGCTCAAATGTTGGTTGAACCATTTTTAAGCCATTTCTATTGAAGCTTGTTTCCGCTACTGTCTTTTTTCTCGCAGTTGCGAGTTATAAAGTCAGAATTGCGAGACATAAACTCGCAATTGTGAGGAAAAAGTCGAAATTGTGAGATATAAACTTGCAATTATGAGGAAAAAAGTCCGAATTGTGAGATGTAAACTTGCAATTCTGACTTTTTCCTCTCAATTCTGACTTCCTCTCCCCTCACAATTTTAGATTATTTTTTTTTTTGCAATTCTTACTTTAATAGCCAATAGCCAAAAAAAAGTCAGAATTGCGAAATATAAACTCCCAATTGCAAAAAAAAAAAAAAAAGGTCAAAATTGTGAGAAGTTTCAATTACCTTTTTTATTTTTAATCAGTGGCAGAAACCAGCTTTCATACATTTCAGAGCATCGCCGAAGGCTCTAAAATAGCGAAATACCAACCCCTGCTTTGAGACATGTCAAAATGTCATTATTTTATGCTGAATTTCAATATTTGGAGGAGGTCTCAGACTTCAGATTTCACTCTTTGTGATTAAAGATGTGTGCATGAATATGCTTTTATGTATAAGCATGTTTAAGAATGCATGTTCTGCAGTTTTAGTTGGATTGTGTGTAGACTGATAGTACATTTATGTGTGTGTGTGTGTGTGTGTGTGTTTCCTGTAGGCACTAGGCAGCTTTTCCACGATGACCTTGTTCATCAGGGCACTGTTGCTTAGATTCAGATTTATGCATTAACTTTTCTCTGTGGTTTTGCTGCATGTGAGTGTAGAATTCAAATGAGTCTGATCAGCACAGCCACACACACGTCCTGCATGCAGATGTGCACTTACAGTAAAGAAAAAAGTCCTTGTGTGAAAAGTGAATATGTCATTGTGTAGTTTGTTGGAGAGGTTGTGTTGGAGAGGGGGAGGGCTTGTATTTACAATTTGAAAAGAAAAGAATATCTCAAACTCGAGGGAGCCGTTTTGCCCTGGACAAGTAACCACCTACCTAATATATATATATACTAATGCAACCACTTAGCAATGCCCTGTTAAGCAATGCCCTGTTAACCAACACCCCAAAAACTACTCAAACAACCGTTTAGCAGCGAGTTTTGCATGATCAGACAACAAGATCTGGAGAATCCCTTCATTTACGGCTTGTATTTTATGATCTTTTAATGTCTAATGTTAGTATTTCGGTCTTTTCTCTGTCTGTGTTGCATTCAAGAGCCTTACAAACCTCATCTGCACTGTTCAGTAGAGTTTCCTCTCTAACATGCGGCCTGTCTTTATCAGGAACTATGCTTGTGTGTTTTCAGAGTATTTTCAGTCCCTCCTATTCCTCTGCAGTAGGAGGGGCCAGGTGAAGGAACAAGGCTTTTGATTGGCTGCTCTGTTTGACTGTAATTGCAGGACTGACCGCAGGTGCTGTCTGCAGCATCGGTGCAGCAAAATCCTCTTAGATTTACATTCTCGCCACATTCTCAGTGCATTAAATATACATTTGTGATGATAGAGAGGCTCTTCGGATTGATTTATTTCTATCTGTAGGTTTTTGCTGACTGTCTTCCTTTAAGTGCATTTCAGATTAGTATTTCAAACTCTCTCGCATGGGAAATACTGAATGGTTGCCGCTGCAAGCGTGCATGGGAATTCCCTGCTTAATAAACAAACGCACACAAACTCCTTCATTGTGGCCTGGAGAATTTTAATAACTCTGTGTCCTCTGCTTGGCTCCTGGGAATGGAAGAAAGAAAGAGAGAGAAATACATTGAGGATCCCCTTAAAAATAAATAAATAAATAAATAAAAACAGGTGGCTTAGCACAGCTTCTCATCTGCATTTACATGTGTTTGGTGGTGCTTTGTGATAAGCTTTTGAATATATATATATATATATATATATATATTCAAAGTACTATAAAATACATTATACATCCAGAACTAAGGGCACAGACAGATTTCCCAGTACTCAGATAATGGAGCCACACTTTGTATTTTTTCATGTTTTATTTTGTATAGTAAATAGTTTTAAAAACTGTATAAAATACACAATATTGCACATAATAAATCAATTGCACTTTTTAAGGAACAGAAAAACATCTAATCGTCTCTTTAGGCTACAGTAGAGCTATTGAGAATCACAACTGTTGTGGTACGAGGGGACGTATTGTTTCTGAAGTTGCCAACATAAACCAGAGGGAGAGAGTCAATTCAGTGAAAATGTGTTTTCTGTCAGTCAAGTGGTTTATTTTGCCCTTTTTAAAAGACTTTGGCACATATCTCTGGATGGGGCGCTGCTTTTGGCCTCTGATGTGACATTCCCAGAATGCTTTGCTCTTGTGATGTCATTCTGTGGGCTGAAATCAGTATTGTTTGAGATTTTAGCCCTGTTTAGCCCGCACTTTCTGATAAAAAATGGGTGTTGGATATTCAGTACGGCTGTCACTCCACTTTAATCCGGTTCTGTACACACAGAGTTCTGTTATATACGGGAATAACAACTGCATTGAATTTCACTCATTGAATGTTCATTAAATCCACAAAGTGTGTACAGAACCAGTTCATTCGTCTGAGATGCGCGTTTCACTTTTGCAGGTTCAGTGGTAGCAAATCACACAGACGGCGGTACGTGTCTGGACTCGATAAATGAGTTTGTCACTTTGCAGTGTGTATGTGACCTGTATGTTGTCAGGAAAGAACAAGGCATCTTCTCCCCGTAGGCTGTTGGTGTGTCAGCATGTTTAAGCATCGCAGTGCTTGTGGAAACAACGTGATTCTTTCTGTCTGTATCGCTCTTACTTTCTGTGCTCCATTTTTATACTCCTTATACTGTGTTTCTTCATATCTCTCTGTTTTCGGCCATATGAGTGAATCTCAAGACATGTATTAAAAAAAAAAAAGAAAATATATTTAGCTTAAAGAAAATAATCCTTTTTATGATCTTTAATAATTGTTGTATGGACATTTATTTTACGATTAAGCATATGTGTATATATATATGTGTGTGTGTGTGTGTGTATATATATATATGTATATATATATATATATATATATATATGTATGTATGTATGTATGTATGTATGTGTGTGTGTATATATATATATATATCTCGTCACTGTCGGGCAGAAACCTTGTATCTCCAAAACGCTACTTTTCAGGAAATAGAAAAACCACTATTTTTAAAATAATTAAACACTGCATTGTCAAAGTTGATATTTTGGCTTTATATATGGTCAGACTTTTGCATGTGTCATTAGATTATCAACATTTTACCAAAGTCAAGCTCATTTACAAGATTTTTAACCAGCGAATTTTAAACATACGGGTTTGTCCATGATTAGTACGGCCATATCTGAGGCTGTAAGTGCATTGCATTACATTTTTATGAACTTATAAAGTTTACTGTAGCTATGTGGGCGCTCAGTTATTTCTGTCATTTGGCCAAAATCTCATGTTATTAATAATGAAGTGCTATGCACAGGCTGTTTCAGACAGTATTGGCTATGATTTGAGACATTTCTCCACTCCTCAAATACATAAAACATTAGCCTTTATATACAGTATATGTTGGTCTGTTAATATATAAGCTCTTTTTAACACTTTTCGCTGGTTAAATATTTGCAAAACCCACAGAGAGACGTGAAGGGTGACTAATAGTAATGATTTATGTAAATAAATACAAAATATGGATATATGAGGTTTCTGCCCGACAGTGATGAGTGATATATATTAATTTAATTTTCCATACATCTAGAAGGATTATGATAATGTAAATTCTGGGGGAAATGTGTTTGATTGTCATAAAAAATAAAACCATAATGCACAAAAAAAAAAAAAAAAAAGGTCGGTCCTGAAAACATTTTCACTTCATTTTCTTTCGGCAAGATATAATTTCTTTCTCTCTTTTGAAATATCACCTGAACATGTTTTTGTTCACCTGTGACTAAATTTCCTTTCTCGTTTCTGAACAACCTTTATGAACATTGTCATGGTGAAGACGAGCTGACCTGCTCTCATTACGCTCTCAGACTGTCAATTACCTCCTGCAAGACCCGTGACACACACACATGCTCCACCATTTCTTATTTGTTCTTTTTCAAAAGGAACATGGTTTGATTCAGTGCAGATGTCAAGAGTGAGGTCACACTAAACAGGATGCAATGTCACACTCTAGGGATCCTGTTTTTAAGTAAAAATCCATTTAAAATGTTAAAATATAAATTTGCAACACTACAAACTGTTTGGCTTTGTAGTTTGTATTTTTTTTATATTGCACCAAGAGGTCAATCTGTGACATTTAGATCCTGTATTGTCCAAACATCTTTTTTTTTTTTCCATATGCAGATCAGCTCATCAGAGTGATCACAGCTTTATGGTGACTGTGTATCACATGACTTCCTGTCACAAAAAGGTAAACATTTACCGTTGTTTCCATGGTTATGTCTGTAGTTGTATTAGAAGAACATTATTTGAAATTAAATAATTTAAAATGAACAGACACTGAGCTTAAAACGCTTCTTATAATTTCAATAAATCCAATAAGTGAGAGAAGCTTATATATAGTGTGTCTAGAAAATCTTTAAATGTGTGATTATTACGAATCTAGAAAAATAAGTCATACTTTTTTCCTTTTTTTTTTTTTCCTGGTAATAATAGTATATGAAAGTTTATATGAATTCACAGAGGCTTGTAAGATTATTTCCATATAAATCCCATATAATGAATTTGTTGTGAGTTCACTGGTTTGGTCTGCAAATAATTACATCCTCTAGTGAGTTTTAAATCCATGAAGTCCTCTGTGAGAATCATCATCCAGTGCATCCGAAGAGTTGTGCTTCGATTTAATGCTGCGATTGCGTCGATTTCCGTGAGGAAGAGAAGACCAAAATGAAAAGCTTGTGTCCTGTTTGTGTTTTAAACATCCTCCTGATTTTCCAAACCTTTAGCAGGATGAGGACCCAAAAAAAAAACAAAAAAAAAAAACACAACAATTGTAAAGTAAGATTTGTTATTGATCCAGTAATGTCTCTCACTCTCTTAAAATAATTTCACACTCTGCTTGAGGGAAAGTCTCATTATTCCTTTTTTTTTTTTTTTTTTTTCCCGGAAGCAAATTCCTTTTTTTTTTTCCTGTTTGAATATACATTTATTTTATTTTTTATGAATGCTGGCTGCGATATTTCCAAACCAAGTTCGGTACTCGCATCCATAAAGTACAGAAGGGGGGGTAAAACCAAAAACCTGTACCATCCTGATCAAAAACGGGCGTAACTAAGCAAGTGAACAGATGCACATGGAGCGTTGCATTCTGTCGTTGAACTCCCTTCTTGAAAATATGATCAAAAGCATAATAAAGTTGTAGAAAAGCGGTGTATGTAATCCTGCGGTCACAGAAACCAGAGTTTCCAGCGTGCGTGTTTCTTGGCCTCCGCTTTGGACTTGCGTTTGGGCGTGGAGCCGATGGTCTCCTGAGGATAGGGCAGAGGGGGGAACAGGGACTCCTCCGTAGGACACAATCGCTTCATCAGAGGCTGTAGCTTATCTTCCTGCAGTTTAAAGTCCAGCTCCACACTGCAGCACAAAGAAAACAGACACTTACTGTGTGTGCCGCACAACAAATGCAGCTTCAGCACAATTGTACATGCGTACTACAGTCAGAGCGTGTTCAGGAACGCAATATATGTTGTCAGTTTTGAGATCAACAGTAGAAAGGGTTTATTTGTCAACCAAAAGTATTTTTACAGTACAGTTAACTTCTGTATTATGACATTTAAGAGTGAATTAGGATATTTAATGAGTTAAATAAACAGGGACTTGATTTTTTTCCATTGAAGTCACTGGAATATGAAAAGTAGCTTTTGCCTACTAGAAGTGAGCCTAAATTGATATTTGGCTATTATTTAATATTATCTATCGACCTATTGATCGTAGTCAACATTTGAAGTGGATCAAAAAAGTTCATCAAAGTTGTCCTTTAGAAGAAAGTTTTAGGACAACTTTGATGAAAGGTTTTGATCCACTTCAAATGTTGACTACTGTATATCTCTCTCTCTCTCTCTCTCTCTCTCTCTCTCTCTCTCTCTCTCTCTCTCTCTCTATATATATATATATATATATATATATATATATATATATATATATATATATATATATATATATATATATATATATATACTGAATATAGATAATGCAAAGGTGAATCATGCACAATAAGACCACGAAATGTGCATTTGCTGGGACTGTGAAGGAATTAAAATTAAAATCATTTTTGGCTGTGCAACAAACAGAAAAATAAAAAATAATTTTATGTCATTATTGTGTTAAATGTGAAAAGAATTGAATAGAACACCATTTTTTTTACACAAACATTTAAGGCTACAATGTGGCCATAACATTTTTTTTTCAGAAGCTGCATCTGAAGTGGCATTTAGGTATCTTTACACAGACTGTTTAATGCAGCTCAGAGGTGGCAAGAATATAAATGGAAAATGAAATAATACTCTAAATATGAAGCTAAAGCTGCCAGGTCGCTTTCTTAATGAGTGAGTCAGTCATTTATTCAATCGATTCACTCAAACAGCTGATTAATTCAGGAGCGAAACAAGTGACCATCTGTATGAATGGGTTACTGATTCAGTGGCTCACTCGATTCATTAAAACCCGCAGATTCATTCAGTAATGAAACACCAGTGTGTATTGCTCTGAGATGCACAACAGTTCTGCTGTGGTTTTGTTTGGAACTATTTTCATTGGTGAAATTGTGCAAAAACAGGCAATATTGACAATTTAGTGTCTAAAATGTAAGAGTATTAACTTCATGTTCATTGACCTGTTAAATAAAATGAATATTACATTTGCAATCATGTTGATATTCGGGGGAAAAAACAGCAGTGATATTGCTAAACTATATCGTATAAAATAATTAAAAAGACAAAAGTCAGTCGTTGCCCAGCATCATGTTCGTAACTAAACTGCATGCAATGCAAGATGACGTAGAGGTCTGGCCCGGGGCCGGGTGCATTAAAAGCGTTAATAATTCTAACATGTTATTTTTTTTGTCCATAATCACACCAAATTAACACCCCAAGTATTTAGGATCAATGTTTATTTTATGACTTTTTTTGTTAGTCTACTAAGAGGTCATATTAGCCTTGCTCTAATGACAGAGGTAGAAGGTTTAATTGAATTTATATAATTTGTGATTAAGTGCAATTAAAAAAAAACTTCTAATTTCACCCCAATGTAGTATGTATTGCATAAAGAAAATGAAGACTAGTTTAGGACCATGAAGATGATGATATTATTTGTTTTCATGAAAATATCTTAAATTAAGACTTTGTTTTCATTACGCAAAATATATTTTCTAGTTTACTTTTTTTTTTTTTTTTTTTTTTTTGTGGTGAAAAATCAAAGTAAAAAGCTTTTAGGCTTTAGGTTTCTCTGGCGGTCTGACAGAAATGGTACATTTTATAAGGGAAGGAAGGTAGTCTTATAAGGGAACATTTCAGTTTTCAGATGGTCTGAAGCTGCTGTATTGTTATACTTTCCTTTGATGTAAAGCAGTGGATTAAGAACTTCAGGTTCAATAGATCAGGAAGTTTAATGATCTTTATTATGCTTTTCTCCGTGTGCCTTTAGAATATAGTTTATATATTCGGTTTATACATTCGGTTTTTGCAGGTGATGCATTGTGGGATTTATCCTCTGGAGTGTCCGTCTTATGTGCCGGAGATAATCCAGCATCCACTACACATCTGATTCCTGGGCTGAGACACATTTAAACTCCACGATTAGAGAGCAGAGATGGAGAGATGGGGTGAAAGTGAGAGTGAATGAGTGTGTGTGTGTGTGAGAGAGAGAAGAGGGATGGTAGAGAGAAGGATTAGATCACTTTAACAGACTGCACAAACTTCCATCTCTTGAAGGATAGAGTGTTTGTGCACTTCACTGTATGCTGGATTTGATCACATCTTTATATTTCGAGTTGTGAAATGTGATTGGATAAGCCATATTCAAAGTCCTTGTAAACAAATTTAGCTTTTTCAGAAAACTCGATAAGGCAATTTGAGAGCTGATTGTGGCTGATGCTTGATATAAATCTGTAATTTAAATAATTTAATTATAGCAATTGTGATCTACCTAATCTAAAACAGACATTTGATACCAATATTAACTTATTTTGCATGTGCATTATCCATTGTTGTTCGATTTTAGACTTTGGAACTGACATGAGAGCTAACGCCTCTGTTAAATAGTCAAGTGATTAGGCCTATGAAAAATTAAGATAAATATTGAATAAATGTTCAAATATATTAATTATATATTAATACATATTTGTATATTAATTTATTATTTGTTTCAGCATTTATGTTGTTTTTGTAATTTATAGCTGGTAAAAAAAAAAAAAAAAAAGGGCTTGTCATTCCTTAAAACACCCCTTAATGTAAAATTCTGATGCAAGAGACCTTGTGCCTTATAGCTTTATTTATATATAATTGATTTTATTTAATCAATGGTATGAGAGACTGTGAATACGATCTAAAGCAAAATCCACAGTATGCAATATAGCATGACCTTCAGTGCCTTATTAAGTATTCAGACCCTTTGCTGTGACACTCATATATTTAACTCAGGTGCTGTCCATTTCTTCTGATCATCCTTGAGATGGTTCTATACCTTCATTTGAGTCCAGCTTGTGTTTGATTATACTGATTGGACTCGATTAGGAAAGCCACACACCTGTCTATATAAGACCTTACAGCTCACAGTGCATGTCAGAGCAAATGAGAACCATGAGGTCAAAGGAACTGCCTGAAGAGCTCAGAGACAGAATTGTGGCAAGGCACAGATCTGGCCAAGGTTACAAAAACATTTCTGCTGCACTTAAGGTTCCTAAGAGCACAGTGGCCTCTATAATCCTTAAATGGAAGACGTTTGGGATGACCAGAACCCTTCCTAGAGCTGGCTGTCCGGCCAAACTGAGGTAAAGAAGAACCCAAAGATCACTGTGGCTGAGCTCCAGAGATGCAGTCGGGAGATGCGAGAAAGTTGTAGAAAGTCCACCATCACTGCAGCCCTCCACCAGTCGGGGCTTTATGGCAGAGTGGCCCGACGGAAGCCTCTCCTCAGTGCAAGACACATGAAAGCCCGCATGGAGTTTGCTAAAAAACACCTGAAGGACTCCAAGATGGTGAGGAGATGGTGCAAGGAGAAATGGCAGAGGATCCCCAAATCCAGGTGTGAAAAACTTGTTGCATCTTTCCCAAAAAGACTCATGGCTGTATTAGATCAAAAGGGTGCTTCTACTAAATACCGAGCAAAGGATCTGAATACTTAGGACCATGTGATATTTCAGTTTTTCTTTTTTAATAAATCTGCAAAAATGTCAACAATTCTGTGTTTTTCTGTCAGTATAGGGTGCTGTGTGTACATTAATGAGGAAAAAAAAAATGAACTTAAATGATTTTAGCAAATGGCTGCAATATAACGGAGTGAAAAATTTAAGGGGGTCTGAATACTTTCCGTACCCACTGTATATATTAAAAAAAAAAAAAAAAATCTGCTTTTGCTAGAAGATCCAGTCTTCACATGTAAATGTAGGTAAATTATGAATTTCTGTGGGTATAGTATATTATTTACTTTGCTTTTTTAAAAGCCTTTTCTATCTCCATGGCATTTTTAAAGAAAAAAACATCTTGTCAGTTATCTTATTTTCAGTTTTCAAAAGTTTCTTGTCATGTCATGAGACACGTAAAAGCAGTGTTTTGTGATGTTTTGTGATGAAGTGAAAAAGACTCATATTCCTCTCTCGCTGACAGAGTGTTCAGATTAACAGATAGAAAGAGTAATTTAACACTCACTATAGCCCAAACCCCCTGTTCAAAAAGCATTTTACGAATGTGACTCACCAGCATTGATGGGGTTTATTTTGCAGACGGCGCCCAGAGCTGCCATTCAACATGTGAACTGAAGTCTGTCTTTGAATTACTTTGCAGAGAAATGCATTGCTTTCCTGTTGATTTCATGCACTAGATTGTACAAAGCATCTTTCAGAAACATGTTCATTTCGAATTCAAATGCTAAACGCACTGAATTGCATAGGCTATATTGGCTTGAATCTGTTGAACTGCAAGTGTTCAGCTTGAAAATGAAAGGTTATCTAAAGTGTGTGTGTGTGTTATTTAAGACACAGCTCGTTTTGTTGTGTGTCTGGCCTTTGCATTCAGGCACAGTGCAGTACAGCAATTAGCAAATTAATCACACAACACAACCTGGTAATTATGCCCTTATCAATATGACCATGTTCTCGCTACAGAGAGACACGTACAAATCACTCATTACCTCAATAAGTCTCAAGAAGCTCTTTGAACAAGCTGCTTTGAGTTTCTCTGAGAGCTTCTCGCAGTTGGTGATAATTTGGTGGTTGTTGATTGTGCTTTGTAGTTCCATATTCCTGCAGAGATGCTTTTTGTCAGATGCTGATTTTTTACATTTCAAACAATTTCATTGCACACACCATGAATGTGTTTGTTTTTATAATTATTATTATTTTTATATTTTTTATTTTTGTGCATTGTTGTGGATTTTATATCTGCAAAAAAAAAAATTGATTTTTAAAATAATGATTGTATGTTTGTCTGTAAATAATAAATAATAAAAAATAAATAAAATAAATTAAGATTTTTTTTTAAATTACTTATTATATATATGTGTGTGTGTGTGTGTGTGTGTGTGTGTGTGTGTGTATATATATATATATATATATATATATATATATATATATATATATGTATGTAATATACATAGCCAAATATCACTGGCTTGATGGAGCATTTGATTGTTCCATCAACGTTCCTAAAATGTTCTCACACTCATCTTTGAGCCCTGAGTTCTGTAATTCATCTAATTCTATTAAATAAAAAATCATTCTAGGTCGTTGAAGAATTAACCACATTTTCAACTCCATAAGCTCTTAATATTTCTGTTTAATAGGAGTATTAATTTTGTTCTCTGACTTGAAGTGCCAGCTCTTTTTCTGCCGAGGCATGACATACGGCACAGTGCTCACTATTTCTAGCTTTCGAATCACAAATCAATGTTTAATATTTCTCACTGGATCAATACGGTCCTCCACAGAATAAACTAGAGCATCATTAGAGAGCAATGCAGTGAAGTGGCTGTCTAAAGAACGTCAATATTTCATTTGCATTAGAGAGTCGAGCGTGTTGCAACCGCAACACGAGCCAACGTGAACGCAGAGCCGTTCTTGTTTTCGTCTGACAGGCCTAGTTTCCTCTCTGACGCTTGCGTGGTATATTTCATTGATCGTTCGCCTTGTCTCCTGCACTCCACCCACGACTGTTGTCACGACCGACGCTTTTCACTGTTTCTAAGCTGCTAATTAGAAGCTGAAAGCCGTTGATAAGGCTGTATATCCCTGCTCATTGCCCCTGCATGCAGCTTAGCGCTGTATTCTTTTATGTGGCGTAGGCTTTCCTTCCCTTCATCCCTCAGGATGAGGAGTGGTTTGATCTCACTCTGCTCCTCCTTTTTAAGCTCATTAACGTAGAGGCCCTCTCATCCCATTCTCAATGCAACATTTACACTGGAAACGCATCAGTGTGTGGCAGTTAAGTGCTTACGGTGACCTGATCAGTTCATCAGACCCTGAGTGAGAACAAATGTTTTTTTGTTTTTTTTTTTGTTTGTTTTTTTTTTTTGTCTCTGAGAGGTAATGAAGTCAGAAAATACTGGAAACACCCACATCTTGAGTGACATCACCAACCCTAAAATTTACATAAACCTGCCCCCAAGAACACACAACAAAAAGGGGGTGAGGCCATGTTGGGCTGCTTTAGAGAAGAGGAAGAGTTGTTGTAGTAGAGTGTTGTTGACATGCCGTCATTTTACACCGGACTGCTTCACAAACGAGGGTCAATTCAATGCTGGATTTGCACAAAAGATTAACATGACGATGCTAGTGGATGAGTTGAATCCACTCCACAGCAACTACATAAATTTATCCACTAACCATTCAGAAACATCTAAAAGTTGTAACTTCTTCCTGAGTCTCTCCATCAGTGTCGACTCCGGTTTGAACAATGTAAGGCTGAACACCGTTACTGACAATCCTCATTTTGGCTGCGTGAGATTCTCCAGCTTTGTTGTTGTTAAGCAACATTGTGAATATTACAATGAGTTGAATTTCATTTGTCCTTTAATGTTGCTTGAATTTGGCATCATTTTAGGATTCTTCCTCCTTTGGTGACTTCCACGTTTGAGCTTGTTAGCAGCTGAAGTTTAGTTGCAAAAGATTTTTGTAAACAAGTTCAAACTGTCCTCGCTCAATTTTAAGGAAGTCTCCACAATGCATTTTTCTTCTTTTCTTAGGTTAATATAGCTGCATATTGGTGCATGCATGAATAATTAAATAAATGTGTTTTTTATATTTATTTATTTTATAGCTGCATTGCCGAGCCTTGATGCCTCTTGTGAATTTTAGTTGCTTTTTTGCTTAGCTGTAAAAGTTTGTTAGCTTAATTAGTTGGCTCGTTCCTGTTTGTACTCTGGATATGTACTGACAAACGTTTGATACTGATAGCTGGTAATTAGTGTTTGCCAAAGGAAGCTTCACTCTTGCTCGCATTTAGACCAGAAACATGCTGACCACTGCATTGGAAGTCCTGTTGAATATATGTACATATGAGATAAATGCAGATGTCTGTGATATTAAACCAGATGTGGTGTTATTCAGGTAACTGATATAAACATGTGAGCTTCAACTAACTTATTTAGTAGGAAAAGGTTTCTGTAAATAAGCTCAAAAGAATCAAAAGATGCACTGATTCATTTGATTCATCACCCAATTTCATGGAAGTCTCAATATAACATTAATTTTTATATTTTTATCAGTGCTGTTAATCAATTAAAAAAATAACATCACTTTTTTTCTAACCTAACATTAAAGTTTTTAATATATTTTTATATTGTAATAATTTTACATTTAATCTGCAAATTAATGTAGAAACAATATAAAGACAGTATATTTTAAATATTTGTTTAATGGTGTCTTTTTATGGATGAAGGCCAGTATCACCACTACTACTACTGCTACTGATTTCGCTACGAAATAGATTTTTGCCAACATTATAGTATAATTAAAAGCTATCAATTTTAACATTCATTAGGCTTAAAAAATATAACAACTTTTAATTTAAGTGAACTTAAAACAATCTTTACCTAAACCCATTTTAATAAATGTCACATTTACCGGTGGTCTTGAATATATCAGGGCTCAACGCTAAGGATTTTTTTTCTATTGGCCCAGGTAGACCGGGTCAGACTTTTACTTGGCCTGCCAAAATGCACAAAAAAGTTGTTGTCATTGTTTTTGACCCATGTAACCTTGTAAACAGTGCTTTAAGATTTTCAGGTAGGTCTAACAGGTAGGAAATATATACAGAAATTGAATAAAGTTATCAAACACTGCAGTCTCCACTGCATAAATTATAAATTAAATATAGATTAATCCTTATTAAAGCTACAGAAGTTATTCAGGCAAGAGCAGTGCCTGATTTCTCTGGATTCTCTAAATTTAAACATTCTGAAATAATGTAAGTACACAAGCCAACAAAATATATAACACTGTTCTAGTGGTTTTTGGATATTTTAATCCAAAAATCTTACATATTGTGCCTTTAATGACAGACATCGCAGCAGCAGGTTTATTAGGCTGCTGTCACTTTAAGTCCTGACGCACATGATGTGGATTTGACACGCATCACATTTTTTTGCAACTCTTTGTTCATTTAAGACTTTGTTTAACTAATTTGAGACTGTGCATCCGAGGATACTCGGCAAAACGGGAATTTTGGTGTAATTGTGTTTTTGTCTGTTCAAGCGCTGTCTGAAATGGCTTTCTGTGTGCGTGAATTCTTGTGAATTTTAGTAGTTTTATTGCTTAGCTTAGAAAGTTTGTTAGCATAATTAGTTGGCTCGTCTCTGGTGAGATTTGGAAGGATTTGTAAATGTGTTGTGCTTGTGTCAGTGTGCGACTCTGGCTTTGGAAAGGAAACGCATTCGTGCCAAAGACAACAGACTGACACCCCAGCGAAAGTGAATCTGTCTCTCATTAGCACCAGATGCCCTCTCATCACTCACACGAGCACATATCTGTGAGGCGACGGCGTTTGATGTGGACCGCTGGGGGTTTGGGTCGAGCTTCGTCTGCTCTGATTCAAAATCGTTTTACGAGACGCTGTGCCGTCTGTCATGTTTCTTAGCGCTCGCCCGACCGGATCCCGCAGGCCCGCCGCGCGTCACTGACACTCGTTAGAATGGAGAGGAACGCGCAAACACACGCAGAGATAAAGAGCGCAGGTCGAGGCCTTTCAGTAGGGAGATGCGGTGGTGCTGCTGAAGGCCGGCTTGTATCTCAGGCTCATTAGCAGAGGGACAGCTTGCCCAGATAATCATCTGTGTGAGAGAGCGACTCGGAAGAGCTTTAAATGAAACATTCATTATTCCTTTCCGTCTCTCTCTCGGTGTTGGAGGTACGATGCACTTATATCACACACCTAAACAAGCTCCTTTCATTTGTTTTGCTTCCCACAAAGCAAGACCCAAAAATGAAGACACTTTCATTTCCTTGATTTTTGCATCAGCTCCTTCACTTTCATCTCTTGGTGGTTTTAGAGAGACTTACTCAAACTGCTGTGTGTTTGTACTTGGGAGACACTGAGAAGTGTTTGATACAGATAGTCTACCTGGTAATTAGTGATTGCCAAAGGAAGCTTCACTATTGCTTTCATTTAGACCCAAAACATACTTTATGCAGGGGTGCAAATGTCTGACCGACGCATTGGAAGTTCACGGCTCTGTTGAATGTACGTATATATGAGATAAATTCAGATCTGTGATATTAAACCAGATGTGTTGTTATTCATAACTGATATAAACATGTCAACTTTAACTAACTTGTTTAGCAAGAATCTTTTTTTTTTTTCTTTTTTTTTCTTCTCCATCATGGCTGTAGTTGACCAGAAATAGATACATTTATTTATTGGTTTGTTTAAATTTACTTATTTACTTTTTTACTAATTTAATTGAAAAAAATAAAATAAATAAAAATAAAATAATAATTTAAATTATTTATTTATTTATTTTTTATTTATTTAAATTTGTCACTTTAAAATCTTTTTTTTTTTTTTTTTTTTTAAATAATAATAATAGTTGTAGTTTTTGTTTATTTATTGATGGTGTGTGTGTATGTATACACACACATATATTTTATATTATATATATATATATGTATGTATGTATGTATGTATGTATATATATATATATATATATATATATATATATATATATATATATATATATATATATATATATATATATATATATATATATATATATATATATATATATATATATGTATATATACGTGTATGTATGTATATGTATATTTATATATTTATTATGTATATTATATGTATATTTTACATTTATTTACTTTCATTTTTAAATAATTTTAATTAACATTTTTGTATGTGTGAAAAGACAAGAACTTTTGCTTTTTTAAGGAACTGGACCACAGTTTTCCACTCTGCGTTGGTATGGCCATTGTAAAGAGTCCCCTCACATATATAGAGATCCAAACGTCATAAAGATGTGATCATGAGACTTTTTGGGGCAGCAAACACCTGCCAGCACCCTAGCAACCAGTCAGAATGCCTTAACAACTGCCTAGCAACAGCCTAGAAACCACTCAGAACATCTTATTCCACCGTCATGCTCGTGAGTTTTGCACAGTATTGTATATTTTCATGTAAAAAAAATTATCCAGGCATAAAAAAGAACATAGTCAAAAAATATTTTCAGTCAAAAAAAGAAAAGAGGAATCACAAAATTCTAATAATGCAGATTGTGATATATTATACAGATATATCTTGCATTCCTATTTTGTGCTCTCTCGTTTCTCTCTCTCTGTTTGTAAGGTATTAATACAGCTGTCAATCATACTTTGCTTCGCTCTATCTACAGATTAAACCGTATCTCTCAAAAGTGCACACACACAATACGCTCTCACCACCCACCAGCTTCACTGTGGTATCGCCGTAGTATCTATAATAACCAACCGGCTCTGAATAAAGCCAGCGTTTCTGTGTTAGCATGGAGAGCATCATTACTCTAGCATAAAGGAGAGGGTTTGGACAGTGTGCAAGAGAAAAAGAGATCTCTGCGCTGAGCGTTTAAACATCTCTGTAATGTAATCATCTCCTCTCTCTTCAGCTCAGCTCTAATGGAATTTCCAGGCTGACGTCGTGCGCGCTCTGTACGGTTCATTCCAGCTTCTCTGGCAGGTCAGAAGACCTCTGATCATGAGAGATCTGTCAGACAACACACGTGTCGGTCTGATAACTTTAGATATTGTGGAGTCAGACAATGTCAGTGCCGATTTCCCGTGCAAAAGTGGCCATAATGTTACACCGTGTCTAAAGAACTTGCCGCGCGAGACGTGACAAAAAGACAATAGAACCCATTATAATCAGTGATGTTGTCTACATTTGATGCGACACGCCAAATCCTGATGTAAACTGATGCCTCGTTCTATTTATGATGTAAAGCACTCGTGATACTTCTCATAGGAAGAAAAAATGCAACGGCAGTGCATGTTGGGGGTAACGCATTACGAGTAACACGAGTTACCTAATCAGATTACTTTTTTTCAAGTAACTAGTAAAGTAAACAACAAAATATCTGAGATACTTTTTCAAATAAATAAGGCAAGTTTGTTTTTTCCATTTATTGACTGACAGCTCTTCTGTCCCTATGTTGAGAGAAATCGGGAGTGCATTGTGTTTGCTGTGTAAACATTTATTCTAGACTATTTCTAGACTAAATGTGAGCATACATTTATTCATTTACTTCATCTCCTGCGTTCTATTCTTCTGTATTCCAGAATGGCAGCAGCACAGCTAAAAAGGCTTGTTTGTTTGAGCTGCGCCCTCTACTGTACAGGCATGAATTTGCAATTCCTTCAGCCTGAGGCTTACTCGTTTCACTTTTGTTGTGAAAGCTTCTTTACATTTGCCAAAAATAACTTTTTTTGTTGTTATAAAAACAAACAAACAGCCTATCCCAGATGAGAAAAAGTAACGCATTACTACCATAAAAAGTAACTAAGTAACACAATTAGTTACTTTTTTAGGGAGTAACGCAATATTGTAATGTAACTTTCACGCAACAGTGTAGACAGCTTCTAGCTGTTGTGTGTCAACTGTCGCGTCAGGTGTAGACAACATTTTAGGGCAGTGTTAGTGATTTCTAGGGCGTTACTAAGGTGTTGTTAATGGCTTTGAGGTTGTTGCTATGATGTTCAGGCAGGTTTCAAGGTGGATACCTGTTTTTGAAGGTAAGGAAGGAGGGGGGATAAAACTAATTTTTTTCACTATACTGTGACGTAAAAAATTGCAATACTTAATAATAATAATAATTATATATATATATATATATATATATATATATATATATATATATATATATATATATATATATATATATATATATATATATATATATATATAGTTCTTTTAAATATTATTTTAATTATTTTATTCACAGTATATTCTCAAAAAATGTGCAAAAAATACTAGTCTTTGTACCTTATCTACCCATCAAGGTGTGTAATGTTACCTTAAGACACTAATGTACAGTCTTTTTATATTAGTACTGTACCTTGAATGAACTTTACACAGTTATTGATCTGAACTGAATCAACACTGAACTGAATTGAGATGAATAATGGCACTATTGTTTTGCTACAGCTGCTTTATAGCAGAATTGATCTTATATTTGACGTTTACATTATTGATTCTGTTATTTTCCTCATGATATTGTGAAGCTGCTTTGCTACAGTTTCTATTGTACGAAGCGCTATAAAAATAAAGCTGACTTGACTAGACTTAGAAGAGGTAAAATTTATTGCTGTGAGGGTAAACGTTTTTTGCACATTTTTCCCTGGAGTGTAGTGTACTGAATCAATATTTTAATGGCTAAATTTTTATTTATTTTTTTTTCCCCAAATTTTTTTTTTTTCCCACTTACTCAGTTTTTGATATAGGCATAAACAATATCCCGTTATGCACCAATGCTTAATAGCCTGTTTGTTCAGATCACTAACCCTGAGTTTAAGCAATAACAATAGTGATGCTTAACAATATTAGGGCCGGTAGGATTTGTGGTTTTTGCAATCCCTTTAAGCCCTAACAATTAAACAGTTATTTCCCTCCAAATAGACCCTGGGAGTTCTGTATCCTATCCGGATGGCCACATTAGGAAATGCAGTCTAGTGTGATGAAACATGATGACATGGTTACCAGGAGAACAAAGTGCAGAAGAAGAATTTTAGCTCTGAGCAGCTCGACTTCAAATAAATTGAATGCTCCTAAATCTGCTTTTATGGGTTCACGATCTCTTCCCTCAGTTAAGTGATCACTCCAGGGAGAGAAAGAAATGAAATTAATTGAAATTGTTTGTGTGCATTTTTCATATGAATAACACTTAAAGGAATGTTCAGGGTTTTCCCACAGAAAATAACGTGCACTCCTCCCACAAATTGCAGGTACAGTAAGGCATGCATGTAAACAAATCTATAGCTCAAATAATATGCATTGTCTTAATGTAAGTGTGTTTGTTGCAGTCAGTGATGAGTCCAAGTTATTTTCTATGGTAATCGATCTTGTGTCACAAATGCTGTCGATTGAGCTTAACTTGTATTGATCCCAGAACATTCCTTTAAGAATGTCAGCCATGGGAAGATCCTTCAGAGAGAGTGAGTGCCAGACAGAGGAGTAATACGGAGTGATGGAGGGATAATGATGCAGGAAATGAAGGGATGCAGAAGGTTAAACTGCCAAACTGAAGCCTGAAACAGTTGCTCGACTTAAATCTAGTGAGCCATCTTGCTGTCTACTGTAGGCATAGGTAGGTATCGGTATTGTAACTGAAATAAACCCTCATAGGCAACAACACACATCTGTTTAAAACATCTGGACATATTTGAGCCCATTCTGAAGGAATCAGCACAGAAATTGCAAGACGATTTGGAGTGCTCTACGTAGGTCGGTTGCGATGAAATAATGCTTGAGGCTTGATTTGCAATTGATTACAATAGAGTTTGACAAGCTTGTTGCTGTTCTAATTCTGTGATGCTCTACTTTGCACAAAAATACAAAGCATGCAAATGAATGAAAAAGATAAATGTTAATTAGATTTAGCTATTTTTAATCTTTTTTTTTTTTTTTTTTTGTAACGTGCATATTCATGTATCGCAGAATATTAATCATTTCTCTCTATTCGTCCGCCACTTTGGATGATTTTATTTAATATTTATTTAACTTTCTATGCTAAGTGTACATAAATTCATGCCAGTGTCCATCTAAAACTGATATACTATTATAGTATTTATTAATATTTTGAATTCGCTTTTATTTTTACATTTTCAGTTTTCATTTTCATTTTGTTCACGTTTTAGCAATTTTGTCTTTTTTCATTATTTTTAAAAAATAATTCAGTTTTTTAATTTATTTCAATTTTAGTCATTTTTGTGCTTTAGTTTAAACTTATTTAATTGCCAATGTAACATTTTTACTTTTGTTTTTTTTTTTTTTTTGTTTTTTTTATGTATATAATATTTATTTAATGTCACTGTTATTTCAATTACAGAAAACTTTTTTAACAGTTTTAGTTTGTGTTAACACAAACAACGCTGCCTTGTGCCAATGGCTAGAATTTGTCAAGTGAATAATTTAGGTTTATTCATGTTGCATGCACACTTATATTGCCTTAAATCTCTGAGTAGGCAGCATGCTAAGTTTCGAAACACAGCCTGATGCTGAACGACAAACACAGATTCATTCAGAACAGCTGCTGACACTGAAGACCGGTGATATGAGCTCCTGCGGTTTGTGTCATGAGATTTCTCCTCCCTACCATATTATGCTAAGTAGAACCCTTTAGCTTCTTCTGACTGAACTCTATTAGCATGATTTATGTGGATGTAAGGCCATTCTGTGTGTCATCGGTGTAAGCAAGAGTAGGCCTACGCCAAGTAATATTTTTAAACGTGCACACAACACACAAGATATTTATTAAATATATTTATTATATTTATAGTATTTTTTTATAATCTGTTGTAATTATTACCTACAATAAAACAAATTACTAATATATAAATATTATACTATACTATAATACTATACTATAATAATATATGAATATTAGATTTATTTATTTATGGTATATTAATATAATTTAAAATGTATTGTGTTTGTTACCTAAAGTAAAACAAATGACTATGCATATATTTATAGATATATAATACAGTGTTAAATTATATTTTAATAATGTATAAATATTTATTTACAGCCTATTCATATAATTTGATAAATAAATAAAACAAATTACTCTGCATATATTGATAAATTTATAGTTTTGCCTTGCATAAAAATTCCTCACATGTGACCCTGGTTCACAAAATGGGTCAAAATGATCGATTTTTCTTTTATGACAAAAATCATTAGGATATTAAGTAAAGATCATGTTCCATGACGATATTTTGTAAATTTCCTACCGTAAATATTTCAAAAATGTATTTTTGTGAGTGGATATGCATTGCTAAGGACTTCATTTGGACAACATTAAAGGCAATTTTCTCAGTATTTTGATTTTTTTTTTTTTTTTTTTTTGCACCCTCAGATTCCAGATTTTCAAATAGTTGTATCTCAGCCAAATATAACTATCCTAACAAACCATACATCAATGGAAAGCACATTTATTCAGCTTTGCTTTAAAAAAAAAAACGCCCCTTATGACTGGTTTTGTGATCCAGGGACAAGTACAGCATTATAATATAATGCTGTATTTCATTATATATATTGAATAAAGTAAATTACTTACTAATAAACCACAAAACTGGCATTAACTATCCAAACTGATCAATTCACTGACATGATTCGGATAGATGACTAATAAAATGATCCGTCGAGTGTGTTGCTTCAGGACTTTCTTATGGCGCTCTGCTCATCCAGAGAGATTGGTTCTCTCTCCTGTCGAGTGTTTTCACTGGGCTGCGTGTAATTAGATTGTGTTTAATCCTTCCCTTCGCTTCAAAGAGAGCTGCTAAATTTGATTGTGTGTCTATCGCTCGTCTTCTGCTGGGAGCCTCGTCTTCTCACAGGAGTGCGGATGTCACTTTGACGCTTTCTATCTACAGCACCGCTTAGCTGTCCTCTGAGACGCTTCTCAGGTTGATTTTCTTCCGTTTATGCTCCATATCAGAATGAATCAGGCAGTATATTTCTCTTTTTTCGGGATTGCATGCATGTTAAATGGCTAGTTCTTCCAAAAAAGCACAACAGGCAATAGAAGTCGTTGGTATGACTCATGTGCTTGTAAAAACACTTTCTGTAAGGAATCTTGCATTCTGCACAACAAGCTCTCTTGGCGATTACTACCTGTCAATTACCCAGAATCCCTGATGCACGCACTTCAGCTCTCATTGCACTTTAAGATGGCCATCCGCCCACTGGAGACAAAAACACTCTGAGAAGCGCTTAACAGTCTGACCTTTACACACTCAGACGCACTTTTCTGCTCCGGCTCCTTTTGCAAAATGAGTGCGTCTCACTTAAGTTCACTCAACTGCTTTGAAATGATAGGTTTGCGCTCACTACATATTGTTTGTGTTTGTCCCATCTATTAAATAAGAACTACACCTATACCTTTAGTTTAAGAACTGCAGTACAGACACAGATTCTCAGCTGCCGTAGCAGCTGAAGTGAACTGTAATGAAAGTTGTAATTATTTACTCAGTCATGCTGTTCCAAACCTGTATGTAGTGGGGCTTTTTTGTTTGTTTTTTTACTATTGAGCATAAGGCAAAAAAGTTTAAAAAAAAAAAAAAGAAGACATTTTTGATATATATTTTAGTAGTGGGTGCAGGATACTATAGTTTATTTATGTGAGGATAGCAAAATAAAGTAAACTGTGATATATTATACCCAAAAAACGTTCATACAATGGACAACCAGTAAAACAAATAAAAAAAAAAATTGGAACCAAAAATTATTCAGACACTTTGACCTGACCATGCTTTGCTTAAGTGTTTCTGACATAATGAAGATTAAAAGAAAATTCTGACACAGTTTAACTCTGAGATCTTGTCATATTTTATTACCATTTTTTTAAACTATAGTGAATAAAATGTTCAAGGTGTCTAAATAAATTATAACACACACACACGCACATACACACACAATATATATATATATATAAGATATTAAGACTTCATGTTGTTTTTATCTTAAATGTAGATGGCAGATTTTCTTGTTTTTAACTTGTTTATAGTTAAAATAACTGAAATCATAACACCTTATGCAGCACTGCTTCTCAAGTATATATATTGTGCAATGCATGTGCAATAAATGAACAATTTATTTATTTATTTATTTATTTATTTATTTATATCATAGCCTCTAGCTAAAGCGGAGGGGAAGACAATTAGTGAATGATTAGCATATTTCTTTTTTGAAGACTTAGTTTAGTGCACGAGTCATATGGACACTTTAATGGTACTTTAAGGATGTGTTCTTGTCCTTAATGGTTATTATGATGCAAAAGAGCTGCATAAAGATTCCACATAAAATAATAACATCATCCAGATCGGACTTGAGCTTGAGTGAAAGACTAACTTTTAATATTTGAATCAGCTATTCCTTTAAATAACTGATTCAGCATCTAGAAAATGTTGTCCTGGGCTCTGTAATGACGTTGTCCCACTAATTCCTGTCAGTGAGAGTATTTCCTCTCCTTTATCATATTCATTACTCACACAATCTCTGATTAGGCTGAAGTTGATCTTTATTAGTGCAGCAGGCTGTTGTATCTCACTTGCTCTGGCTTTAAACAAAATACAGCAACCAACCTGTAAATAATGCATGCGCTGTTCCGACACGTGTCGCAGTTGGCCGTGTCCTGTCCGGTCCGATAGGAGAGCCTGTGAGGAGATAAAGAGAGAGGACGGGTCATTACACAGGCTGTTTGGCCACTCCGCCTACCCGTTCGCCGCCTGCCTCGTTCGCTCTGTCGTTCCTCATTATCAGCTCACGGTCAATACACGCGGTGGGAAAGATATGTTAGCATTCTTCACACCCGGCGTTCTGCAGAGGACACGCAGGACGCCGACTGTGTTTGTGAGTGTAATCAAAAATGAGAGAACAAAACGGCCTTGAAATTTTTGTACAGCGACGCTGCAGAAATGTCAACGCACAGGAGCTAAAATGTGCTGATACGTTTGCCATCAAGCTCTGTTCCAGACTCTAATGAGCTGCTGTGGTTTTACTGTCTGCATAGGCAGCTGTCATTTAAGGTAGCATCCTGACTGACATTAAAATTCACAAGAGACTGGATTTTACAGTTAATTCCATTAAATGATGCACTTTCTGAATATTTGTATAGACTATTTTAAATTACTTTTTTAATTTATTTTGAGATATAATTGATTTATGATATATGATGAGATGATGAATTATGAGATATATATGATATATGATACGATATATGAGATATATATGATATATGGTATAAGATATGAGATATATATGATATATGGTATAAGATATGAGATATATATGATATATGGTATAAGATATGATACATGAGACATGATATAATATATGGTTTGCGATAGATCATATCTTAGACCATATATTATATGATATATCATATATTCAGTAACACTGAGCCCACCACAATATACTCACTACTCTTCTGCCTATTAATAGCATTCATTTCAGGCGTGAACTTAAAATCTGTCTCTCCTTTTGACCTTTAACCCCATACAGAGTCCTCAGGAACATGGTTTGACATTGCCCAACAAGAGAAAAATGCAGATATGTCCATCGTACATGTAGCTTATATGTTCACACTAGCCTCTGGCCGGGAGAGGAACATGGAACATGAAATATGATCTGACAGTAGAGTTCATTGGCGCTTTCAGTGGGCAGAAATGACCATAGAGACTCTACTTTTGGCTTGATTCCTTCCCAGAATCCTCTGGGTTGGACTAGAGGGGGATGATATAATTTGCTTCAGGAGGTTTGCTTGATGCAATCATCCTAAAATAGACTGCGTTCGGATCTAGAGCAAAGTTTCTTCATTTGCCAGATCTTTTTTAGATGTTGTTCTCTAGTTTTTGAGTTTCACTTTTATTCAGCTGTAGAACTTTGTATGTAAATATTTGATCCAAAGCAAATTATAATCAGCCCTAGATGTGTGTGTAATGTTTGTTGAAGCGGAGAGCTGTGTTCCTGAATTACTTCATTGCTGTTTTGTACATCAGCAATCAGCTTCACGTCGGCACTCTTAACAGCATGAAAAACAAAACTGTTATTCAAATGCTGAATAAATTATACATAATACTAGAATGCATCTCATTATAGTCACTTTACTGTCACTCACTGGAGGATTGCACGGTTTCCTGTGACTGAGCCTGAGTTCAGCTCAAGCTCACTGACCGGTGATTCCTGCATCACCGCTGATCAATATTCAACGCCACGCTAAAATAATTCAGATTTTACTCAAAGTTGTGCATGAGAGTTTGCAGTGTTATGAGATAAGGAAGCATATCTGAGTATTCAGCATCTTGAAAGTTTCTCGAGTTTCTTGAATTTATTACCTAAGGATGAAGATAAATGTAGTCTACCATTCAAAAGTCTTCAAAGTCACATGATCCTTCGGAAATCATTCTAATACACTGATTTGCTGCTCAAGAAACATTTCTGATGATCAGTGTTGAAAAGAGTTGTGCTGCTTCATATTTTTGTGGAAACCATAATACTTTTTGTGCAGGATTCTTCAATGAATTGAAAGTTCAAAAGAACAGCATTTATTTGAAATAAAAATCTTTTGTAACATTAAAGTCTTCACTGTCACCTTTGACCAATTCAATTCTTCTTTGCTGAATTAAAGTATAAATTTCCTTAAATTATTGTATGACTGAGTTATTCAATCAGAGCAGTAACATCTCGTTGACTTTCTAAACTACTAGTTCTAATTAATTAAGATCAGTGATGTCAGTCTCTTAAAGATTTTTTTGGGATTAAAATATCTAAAAAACACTAGAACAGGGTTATATATTTTGTTGACTTGTGTACTCACATTATCACAAATGTTTCCAAGAATGTTTAAAACCAGAGAAATAAGCAATTTTACCCATGTCCGTGCGTCGCCCATCAATGACATCATACCTACGTTACCCTCGATTTCCAGTTTATTTTGTAGAAACCATAGAAACACCAAAGACGCTTTAATATATTATGTGTTTTATTAGACAGGTGAGCAACTGTTTCATTGTTATATAACTAATCTTGTTATATAGCTCAACACAGTAAGTCTTATTGTTTAAATCTCGTTTTCTTGATTTACCATGTTTTACCATGACTAATATCGATCTAGCTTACTGCAGTGTGCAACAAGTGTCTCATAGCAGCCGCCGAGCGAACGCAGAATAGCAATATATATATATTAAAAAAAAATTTGATCACAACAAATGAACAAAAAATTGTGAAAAAAACAGCGCTGTGTTCGCCCTGCTTTATACTGCAGTAATGTTAATAAATTTTTCATACATTAGCTCATCCATGAATATGATTTCTGCCCGTGTCCCGTTGGATTCTTTTTCATGATTGTAGACATGAAGACCACACCTCCCATGATTCCGCAAAATCAAGACGTCGTCAAGTTTTGTGTAGTAAAGTTCATTAAATGGTTGTTCTTATGACTGGAGAATAAATATCTTATTCACTATATTTAATTGTAAATACAAAACTTTGAAGCTGTATGTGTAATGCTTGCCGCTTTAGAGGTATATTGGTGATCTTTTGCCTGGTAACTGAATTGAGTCTTGTTTGCTTTCCTCTCAGTGAACAGTAGTCTGATTCTTAGTCTCTTGTATGTGTTTGTGTTAGCTTTGAGTTGCCCTGTTACTCCCTCCAGCAGAATTATGCTACAGTTGCTGAGCTGAATATTTCTAACGATAAAACAAATAGCATAAATATCCTTTCGTCAACATGTTCTCACTGCCGGTGGCGGTTAAATTTCGTCTGTCCTGCTCCATCTGTGTAGATGTGGGGTCAGAAAATTCGAGAAGCTGCACTTCCATTGTTGGCTTCCATTAGTAATTACCTCCTGTCGCTGTAACAATTGCTTTGCTGGCAGGAAGAAGGCGACCCATCGACCCCTCTGACTTGCTCTGCGATGGAGGGCCAATGTCAGACTGACAGGAAGCCGACGGAGTGATCAATAGCTCTGATGAGGCATGCTGTCATATCTGTCTGTCTCTCTCATCCTGTCGATCTGTTTCTTCACCTGTTCTCTGTCTGTCTCTCTCATTACCGGAATATTTGGCTTGAATACAAGCTAAGCTGTATTGACAGCATCTCTAACATCCTGTCAATTAGTACAGAAAATATTTTAAATGCATATCTCAGTTTGTTAAAACAAGCAAAAAATGTGTTGGGTATAAAACGTTGACTTTCATTATAAGAGCTAAATGTCTGTGTTTTTGCTTTTGTGCTCAGGTATGAGTCAGAGTTTATACTGTGGTAAGTTTTGGTAGTTAAACCGCTCTTTAAAGGGATAGTTCAACTTGAGGGTGACTAAGTAATGACACAATTTTAATTTTTAGGTGAACTATCCCTTTAACTCATGCTTTTGTTGTGTTTAACCCAGAATATTCTTTGTTTGTTTGTTTTTGTCTCAATTTTTTGTTGACTCATTTAGTATGCTTTATTTTAATTAAATATTCTTAAAATTTATGTTATGATTGAAAATAGTTAATTCATGCATTTACCACATATTATATATTTAATTAATATGACTTTATTTAATTTGAAAGACTTTGGTAATGCATTATTTTGGTTAATCCATTGAGTTATATATTATTGAATTCATTTTTTTTTTTATGTATGTTTAATATATTGTATAATGTTGAATTATAATAATTACCATTGCATTATCAAAGAATTCAGTTTGCTGATTTGAATATTAATATAATATTTGTTTTGTTTAGAAAGCATGACCAAACCATTTCCATTTATTTCCTCACACCTATAGTTTTTTTTACACTTTAGTTTGATCTCATTTTTTTACTTGCATTTTTTATTTTAATGTTCCTTACATAAATAATTTGACTTTATTACTATTTAGCACAGTACTGGTCTCATACAGCAGGCTGTTCACCTTCAGAGGTTAGTGATAAAATAAAGAATTATTATTGTCAAAAAGCAAAAATGGAACAAAAGGCATCATCATCCATCATCAGGCATTATCAGTAAAGAAATGTAAATCAGTATTGAGTGATTTATATGTAACTTGTTTTACTAGAGATTAAACCAGATTGCTTTCATCTCTATGGTGAACAGTACTGGAGATTGAATTGGTATCCCGATGCCCTTTTTTTTCAGTCAGACTCAGTTGATGTTGTTTGATAGTTCAGAAAATGAATTGTGACCTTAGATGGACTGTACAGCGAAACACCCTGGTCCTCTGTGACTCAGAGAGAGTCTGACTCAGTTTTGGTCTGAGACTGCCTGATTTTAAGCAGTAGCTCCTCTCCCACTGTCAGAAAGCGGCCCACTCTGCCATTAACTGCGATCTTTCTGCATGTCAGTGCCCGCCACCCCTGAGCTCTGCACCTGCCTCTTTAAAAGGTCAAACTGCGGGGCTCATCGTGAAAAAGATCGGGACACCGACGGCCATTTTGCCTCTAATGAGAGCATGTGATGTGCCGTTTCCTGATGCGTGGGGTTTATCTGAGGCTAGTTTCCGTGCCCAGTGGGGACAGTGATGTATAGAGCTGTTGCTGAGAGCCCGAGGTTGGAGAGGAGGGCAGGAGGAAGGCAGAATAATGTTTGTCACAAGGCACTGGCTGCCAGTGGTGATCAGACCGAACCCTCCGGAGCGAGGCAATGTGTTGGAATGTACAAAGGAAGTCAATTATGTTGTATACAGAGAGAGAGAAGACCTTTGGGACACAAGTTGAATTCTCCCACAAAACACACTCTATTATTGGGCTCCATATTTGTGCAGATTGCATTGATTTCCATTTAAAAAGATGCACAGAGAAACAGTTACTTTCAGAACTAATTATTTTCAAAGCTTTAGGTGACAAATTTGTTATAATGTCTAACTAATTTCCAGTATGGATGAGCCATTTTTAGCCATTTTTTTTTTTTAGCTCAGAAAATAACAATTATTCTTATGCAACTCACATTTCAGCAAGGGCTGGTTATGATGAGATATAGACATGTCAGCCAGCTAAAAATGTTACTGCAACACGTATATATTTTATGTATGGCTATCAGTGGGCAGATAAATATGCAGTCATTCACTCACCCGGCCACCCACTCACTCACTCGCTCACTCACTCTCTCGCTCACTCACTCTGTCACTCGCTCGGTCAGTTGCTCGCTCGGTCGGCCCCCCTCTCGGACGGTCGCTCGCTCGGTCGGTCGGTCCCCCTCTCGGACGGTCGCTCACTCGGTCGGTCGGCCCCCCTCTCGGTCGGTCCCCCCCTCTCGGTCGGTCGGTCCTCTCGGTCGGTCGGTCCTCTCGGTCGGTCGGTCCTCTCGGTCGGTCGGTCCTCTCGGTCGTTCGGTCCTCTCGGTCAGTCCCCCTCTCGGTCGTTCGGTCCTCTCGGTCGGTCGGTCCTCTCGGTCAGTCCCCCTCTCGGTCGGTCGATCCTCTCGGTCGATCGCTCGGTCAGTCCCCCTCTCGGTCGGTCGGTCCTCTTGGTCGGTCAGTCCTCTTGGTCAGTGGCTCGGTCGGTCCCCCTCTCGGTTGTTCAGTCACTCACTCAATACGGTTACGTTCACTCACAGTTTGGTTATTTACGGAAGTGACACCACATTCTATAACCAAACCCACACCTGTACAGTTTCAGTACTCACAACCGCATTACCGGAAAAAACCCATGCTGTGTGAACTGAACTGGACAACTAATTATCTGTCACATCATACAGTGTGAGAGAGTCGCTTAGCACTGCACAAATGCTTGTCTACCGTGTGTTGTGGGTTTTCGTGTGTGGTTTTGCTTTTGGTAACTTTCAGTATCATCGGAAGGTTTTGAATCCGGTCACTGTTCTTCTCCGGAGCGGTTCCCGTCAGTTTGGTGTTCTATGCACAACTTTTGTGTGCTCTGCTCTCTACCCGGATATAAAAGCTGCTCTTGGTTAATGAAGATTTGACTGATAAACTTGCAGCTCGATTGGACACAGAGGTGATGAGACTTGTCAGTTTTATGGACGTCACAATCTTTGATACTACTTCAGACACTGTCGAAATGATTACTGGTGAGAGAATACAGACTTGACTTCCATTGCACGTTCATACAGACAGTACTTCAGACGATACTCTAAGTTGCTTTAAGTAAATGCTGTTGTCAATCCCAAAAACTCACTCATGCCATTTTGTAATTACCGTAATTCACTCTTGTGCAATGTGACCACTGCAGATTATTTAGTTGGTAGTGTTGCCATAAAAATACATAATTCCCAGTCCGAGGAAGAGTAGAACATCATGTGTTGTCATCTCGGAATTACAGTTATTACGACATGGCGTAATAACTGTAAATTTATTGCATGTTTTTTTTTTTTTTTTCTTCTTCCCACATTTCACTTGATGTTTGTTTTGATCATTAAGTAATGTATACCACGCTTTTACTGATTCATACAGTTAAGCTATACTACCGCTAGCATTCACTTTGATCCTGTAGCATCTTTTTGAGTCAAACGCCTCTTTGCATATGTGTTTGTCTGCAGCATGCTTTTGAACACATTGAAAAGATAGTACTACATCAAGCCAGCGGTAATGTAACAGATGTAATTATGAATACATTCACCTACGCCCTCTAGTCACACTCTTTTGTCATGTGAATGACATTTCTGAGTGCGTGGAATGAGACTAATGTTGCGTATCCACACAAGCATTAACTGTTTCTGCATTAGGTGCAGGAAAATGCACTTTCTCACACTTGAGCTGGGGAATTGAAAACTCTGCCTTGAGAATACATTAAAATATTACTTTAAGTGTAATATTTGCAAAACGTAATCCATAAGAAAGGTTATGTTAGATGATTTCCTCTCTAAAACCTAGGCTGAGCTTAATTTGTTTTTGTGAAGCATACCATTAGACATTTATATAAGTGCTTATACACTGAGGCTTTAGAAATTATCGCTAATATTATTAATGCATCGGATAATGCATTTATATTATGCAAAATATGCTGTTTTTACGTTTGTGATTGAGCGATTGAGCGATGATGATGTCATCCTCTGGATCAGTTGTTTATGAAACCCTCTTGCTGTGACCTTAATTGTGCTTCAAGTATATAAAGCAGACATGTAGTCTTGCAGGTAATTAATGCCATTTTTAATCACTATCCTGGCAGGGTTCCAGTGCTTGCATCCTGAAACATCTTTAGGGAAATATGTGTGTGAATATGTGGGAGATTGAGTATGCTTCCTGTGCAAACTCAAATTTTGCTCACTTAACCTAACCAGTCTCAAACATTAGATTTAGTATCATAATGTTTCTCTAAACTGCATGCAAACTCACCTCATACGGGGCTCACTTAATGTACTACAGTTTTGTGTGTAAATGCTAAAATAATCAGTATGTTATGCCTAACTGGACTATTTTAAAGTTATAATTTAGGGTGATTTGCATGATATCCTGCTGTGGGAATGAGCTGGTTTGTCATTGATTGGCTTTGACTGTACTCAGTTGTTATGCATGTAAATAATCCTGCTTACTAGGTAGTGTCTACAAAATGTCCTCTTTTTCCACCCAAATATACTGTGAAATCTTCTCTACTTTGTGAGATACTTCTACATTTTATCAACTTTCTCTTCTCTCTTAAAAAGATTAGTCATTGCTTAATGTCTCTGCCCCGATTTGGAGCAGATTCAGTTGTTAGATTAAATAGGTGCCCTTGCAAGTAGAAGGCTTTTGGCATCGTTAATACTATGTAGTATTTAGAAGGCCTCCAGCAAATTTCCCAGGTTGAGTCCAAGGTGATAAAAGTCAATATGAAAAAGAGTGCTGCCCTTAAAGTCTTTCTAACCAACCAAAGATGCACTTATCCATCCTAATTAGACCTACTATAGCAGTCAGTTTGAGAACCAAACAATACTTGGGACTTCTGTGTTGAAATGGCTTCTTGTATCCCATGCATAAATGCATAGAGACAAGCAAAGTAATCCATCCTTTGGTCAACTTTCTGAACAACGTGAATTGCAGCTTGATAGCGCTTTCAACAAACACACTGTAGTTGGCATGAGTTGTGGATGTTTGGGGAAATCAGTGTGGTTCTGCTTGGTGCAATTTTGTTGGCACAAATTTTAATTTGCTGGCCTTAAAGACCTGCTAACCAACCAAAGATGAACTTATCCATACTAATTAAACCTACTATAGCAGTCAGTTTGAGAACCAAACAATGCAATTGATGAAATGTTTTTTTCTTTTGTTTGTTTCTTGTATCTCATTCATAAATGAGTTGGTTTATGAATGAGAAACATAAAGTTGGTGTTTGTAACACGTTGCAGTCGACATGCTTGGGGAAACGTGTATGGATATGCATTTCTGCTTGGTGCAATTTTGCAGTTACTATTTGCATGCTGGTTAATGTACAGCGTCTTACCCTTCTCTATGAGCTTCTCCTTTTTCCAGCTCTTGAATGACACCCAGCAGCACTTTGATGGTTTCCTGGCTGGAGCTGATCATGTTTTCCATGGCCTGAAGCTGCGCTTTAACATCCCCATCCTGATTGACAGGCACTATCTGCTTGCAGATAGTCTCATTATCCGTCTGTAGAGTTCCCGCTCCCGTGCTGCCCCTGCATGGAGGAGCCGGCATGGGAACGGCAGTCGTGGAGACTGAAGTCACCGCCGCCGCTTCTTCCATGGCCCGCAGCGGTCGAGCAGACAGCGTACCCACGTGGCACTGGACCTGCGTAGTGCAACTGGCCCGCGGCAGCGTTTGTGACTGCAGGCCGTTGAGCTGCAGTGCCTTCTTGCGTTTGCTGCGCTCGGTTGGACTCTCAAAGCACTCCACCTGCGTGAGGGAGTTCCATGCGATGGGTCCCGTCACTTTGGAGGAAGAATCCTGGACAATATTCCCACCGCTCTCCCCAGAGTTCAGCAACTGCAGCTTGCCTGAGCGATCAAGAGTTTCGGAGTCTCCCCGGAAGCCCTTACTGTGTTTACTTTTGACGCTACAGATCTGATAGTCCGAGTGGTCCGCTCCCGCTATGGTCCTATCGGTCGGACAGGGAAGAACCAAAGCGTCCGAGCAAGGTCCGTCCGTTCTCTCCAGACAGTCCCTGGCTTGCGGATGTTGCTCTATGGTTGCGACGCACTTGCTGGTGTGCATTAATGCTCTTGTTTTCCTCAGATTATGAGAGGGCGCACACTCCCTGCCTGCCTCGGTAGCTTTCGCCCTCTTCACGTCAATTACAAACCCATCGTCCTGGTCCTTACAGCTCTCCACCGCAGCGGCGTGCTTGACCGTGTGTCCTTTCTTTCGATCAAATGGAAAAGTCTGGTAACGCTTCCTAAGATCCGGTGACGTTTGCACTCCAGTGCTTTTGGTGACATTGGGGATTGATCGGCGAGCTGGGACGGTCATGTACTTGCGGTAAGCCACCTTGTAGGGCGGCTTCCCTCCTCGGGCTGCTGCGGCCTGTTCGTTCTGTGCCTCGCAGATGTCCTTGAAGCGCACCTGAAGGGCCTTGTTGCGCTTGCGCACATGTCGGCTTTCGTCTGACGATCCTTTGACCTCCAGGGCCATGGAGGCCGCTGTTGCCTCTGAGTCCGACTCAGAGTTGGTGAGCATGCATTTACCAGCGTCCTTGCTCACCATGGTTCCTGCAAACACAAACGGTTGAGATATTATTAGTTGAAAAAATGGTGCACTTGCTTTTAGCAACTGTATCTCGCATGTAATTGTGTTAGTAGATTAGATCTGTGCGTAAATGATCTGACACAAATGTGAAAACAATCAGTCATGTAACCACAAAAGGGCACAGCTGCAACATCCTTCATCCACCGACTCTATGAATGCTTCATATACCGAATTAGCATCCTCTGCCTCGCTAACCTGCTCGGCTTGTTTGCGGTGAAATTTATGGAGCAATCTCATGAGTGTTGTCTTAGCCCGTGACTTGTTTGTCTTTGACAGTTAATTGCATCTCTTAATCTCGTGTGTTCCTGGAGCGACCACACGCAGGGAGAATGATAGGAGTGAAACTGCGTCATCCCTCTGCCTCCCTGGAGTTCACCATACCTCAGCTAACTAATAGAAATAGAGACACTGTCTGCCCTGTGATTCAGCATCATCACCCTGACAAACACTTCCAGCATCCCTCCGAGGCCTGTGTGTCAAACTGCCTTTTTTTAGTGCCATGATACGTGGAAGTATAGGAGTGTTTGATGCTCTGCTTTTTGAGATCACTTGTTTTGATCATTGGGTCTACATTTTCTTATTGATAGATAAACTAGTATACCACATTCTTCTGATTTAAACTAATAACAAAATAAAATAACTGTATTTTTCTGATGGATGGATGGATGGATGGATGGATGGATGGTGTATAAATCTTGTATGTAGACTGATGGTTTTGAGTGTTAAAGGGCAGGTGTATGGGCGCACATAAGAGAGTAAACATAATTTTAAAAACTCATCTTGAGACCAGTTCTGTTCTTTTCTATTGCATTTCATTGAGCTGTTATTGAACACAAGAATGTGTCATAGTGGTGTGTGTTGGACATGAATCAGCCTAATTATATCAGCCTTCCTTAAAACCAACTAGCTTTTCACACAACTCACTGACTAGTCCATTATGACAAGATGCACTTTTGCACATCCATATTTTTTCTGGCTGCTTTTTGTTTGACTCTGTTATAGATTTGTTTTCTTCTTCCACAGAAAGGGAAAGATAGTTATGCAATGAGAGATACAAACAGGAGAATGACTCTCTTTCATCAAGGTTACAGTTTGATTGTTGAAGTTTGCAGTGATGGGTAACATTACTCAAGCTGGGTGATATCTGAACACAGTAACCCAGGACCAAATCTGATTTCCACTCCAGTAACCTTGTCTTTCAAATATGAAAGATTCACAACAACAGATAGGAACCATCTGAAGCAGCAGCTTTAAACCTTTAGTGTGGCCTAGGATATCTTTGGTCTCATCTTGTAGAACAACCTCTTGTGTTCCATTTCCACTCTGAACTATTTAACAAGTAGTCCTTTAATCTTACCTACACTCTTTCCTCAAGTTTCTACGATATTCGGTTCTTTTCTCCAATGTGCACTACCGTTCAAAAGTTTTAAAAAAAGAAAGAAATTAATACTTTTATTCATCATGGATGCATTACATTGATCAAATGTGGCCAGTAAAACATTTATAATGTTGCAAAAGAATTCTAATGAATGCTGTTCTTTTGAACTTTGTTCATCCAAGAATCCTAAAAAGAATGTGGAAATCACTGTTTCCACAATATCACTGAGCAGCACAACTGGTTTTCAACACTGATGATGATAAGAAGAAATGTTTCTTTAGCAGCAAATCAGCATATTAGAATAAATAAATAAATACATTCAGTGTTGCATCACTGTTTATCAGTGACTGAGTTCTGGACTCTTGCCAAAAACTCCCATTATAATCAACGATGCTGTATACACTGCACAATGAATCTCTTATTTACGTAATATTTGCATTGTTAGCTATGATGAAAGCATTCGTGAGAGTGCAGAAATCGAGTTGCAATGTCGAGATCACTGCATTCATGTCTGTCACTGGCTACATGCTAAATATAATGCTATAATCAACTCTTTTCACGATTCGTTAATCTCAACAGTCGTAGTAGTAGTAAAAACATAGTAAAGGTTTTTGAGAGAGTTCCACGTGTAATACTTATTTCATATGCAAAGATCTTAACCAGTTACAGTTCTGTCAGGATCACTTTCGTCAAAGATGACTGGCAGCTAGCATACAGTTTGTATTGACGGTATGGTTCTGTTCTGGGCAAAAACTCCCTGCCCATCCATGCAGCCTAGCATGGATAAGAGCAGCGATAACCCCCCTTAGGGTAAACAAAACCGAACCAAGTATTGCAAGATCATTAATTTTCTTAATAAAAATGATTCATGTAACAACATAATTGAAGAAATTAGTTTGATCAAAAGAAATATCAGAAGGGCAAGTCCTAACTGGACAAAGGAGGAGCTGGGGATGGAGGAGGGTAATTAGTTCCTGAGCAATATATATATATATACGAATGTGGTGATAGGCGTCATATTCCTATAGGTCAGTGTAAATCAGCTGAGTGGCAGCTGATGCGAGCTTGACTAACCTGACCTGCCAGAACTAACGCTATACGCTTGAGCAGTGGGTCTTTACATTAAAGTCTCACAGCAGACACGCCACTTCCAACAGAGCATTCAGATCAAAGGGCTAAAACCAGGGTAGTAAATGGCCTTTTATTTCTAAATTGACATACTAACATAAGCGTACCTTAGGAAACAATCATTTTTAAAAAAGCATTACCTTGTGACATGGCATGCCTTTTTCCAACTCCGTTCCATGTCTGATTTCTTAAAATAACAACAGACCTCCTCTTAAGTTGCATGATTTAAGGAACCATTTGACTCTGTAGCATAAGTGGTGTGGTACATGTTTCTTCAAATCACTAACCCTTTAAATGACTACTAAAATTGATCTTTTACTGGTTTTCTTGCAGACAAGGGTAGACAGCGGGAAATAGAAGTCCATACAAGAACGCCATATGTTCTCGGGATCCAATAATATCTAATCTAATAGAGTCTGGGATACCTCTTCACGTTGATCTCAGAGTTACTTAGCTGCATTTCTGCAGGAGTGTCATGTTGAACATCTCTAATGCTCTCTGCACTATTGGATTATGTCTATTACTCTAAATCATTTGTTAAGGGCCTTGAGGAAGGAGAACGAACCCGGTGGTAACAGGCCCTCGCAGACTACCCGTCTTCAACACCTGTTCGAGATCGATGTGAGCTGGAGACATCATCACAAACCTTCAATACAGCACCCAAACTCATGCTTGGCTGTTCAACACACAAACAAGATCAATGCAGGTGCTAGGAATCATGGGATTGTATTAATACTTGAAATCCAATCTGCATTCGACTAAACATTGTAGGCATCTCCTCCTCCTCTTTCTCGCTCACTTCTGAACGTGATGTATTGCTAGTGTAACCCGGTTGTCAGGGAAAGCCCATCCCAAATGCATTTCCAACTCAATTAATCAGAAAGGGTATTGCCGACAGCTCAAGTCCCCCAAAGAAGCATTAACAGCCCTGGGATTATGTAAACAACAAGTTGCGACTTTATTTACATAAGACTCTAAAGAATTAATTCATCAAATTATTATTCTCACAGTTGCCTCGTGTTTGATATTGTGGTATCATAGCAACAGTCGAGTGGTTTTCTGCCTTAGAAAGGGTATTTTAAGGGGCTTCCTGGTCTTTGTCAACCTGAGCTCTTGAAAATCCTCTTTATCTTTGAAGACCTTGAAATGAAAGGTGTAAGATGGTAAACGTAATAAAATGGGTTTATTTGCATACTGGTTTCATTAGTGCTGTTTGCAATGGCAAAAATAACTCTTGCTATTGGTGCCTCTTTAAACCAAGCCGCAACCCTTGCTGTTTTTTATTATTATTAGGGGCCAAGCACCAAAGTTGCAATGGCACCTATTGTATCGTTTGCCATTCTTAATCTTTTTCCACTCTGGGAGTCTATGGCCGACCATAGACCTGCTTACAGGAAAGTTCTGAAATTTGGAACACTGATAGATGACAGCCCCAACATTAATTACAGGAAATTTGGTGTCTCTAGATCAAACTCTCTAGCGCCACCACTTGTCCAAAGTTTCACTCGTGTTTACCCTAATAACCTTTGAACCATAAGGCTTAGAAACAAAGTTCTTTTTTCCTCTGATTCCTTGGCTCATACGACCCTATGAGATCATTTTCTGTCATTTAAACTTTTCCTGCCAAATTTTCCAGTGGTTCCCAACCACGTTCCTGGAGGCCCCCCAACACTGCACATTTTTGCATGTCTTCTTTGTCTGACACACCCATTTCAGGTCTTGGAGTCTCTACTAATGAGCTGATGATCTGAATCAGGTGTGTTTGATTAAGGAGACATGGAAAACATGCAGTGTTGGGGGGCCTCCAGGAATGTGGTTGGGAACCCCTGTCCTAGACGGCTTCTCTAATTTTCATGAAAATCAAATCAGATCACCTTCAGACTATGCTGGCAAAAGTTATCAAAAGCTTTTTGATAAACCCAACAATTCTTGAATAACGCACAAACAAATTCGAAAAAGAGCATGCCAAATTGGATGCAAGACTATGTCTCCACAGCACTTTAGCATGTTCTGACCAAACTTGGTACATGTCATCACAAGCATGACCTGAGGCTACATGTTGCTTTTCGGCACAGCACCACCTACTGATCCGGAGATGGCAAAAATGGCTATTTTTGCTTATTTCTTCCGAACTTCCGTTTGGATTCAGGTTGTTAGATTCAGGGCAGCATGCCGAATTGAATGATATCCAATTTTACCATATCAGCCATTTTGGGCATCAGCCATTTTGCGTTTTGTAGCAAAATGCTGTATTTTTTTAACGAATTAGTGTATCATTAGTAAACTCAGTATGGGTCATCAGCACGATACCCTGAAGGAGCCTGAGAAGTTTTAAAACAGTGTCACCTAGTGGTGAAATCAAACATTCATATGCTCATAACTTTTGATGTCGTTGACTTTTCATGTGAGTCATTTCCTTAGATTCCTGAATCCTTGTTGAATCCAACGGTACCTAACATGCTAGGTTTCGCCATATGCTTTGTGCAACGTTGCGATTTAGCTTTAAAACGACGTTCACAAATATCTTCAAAAACGTTAGTCCGATCGAGACAAAACCACTGTAGGAAATTCGAAAACATCGTTGGTTATACGTTAAAGTCCAAATGCCAAAGTTCAAAGCTCTGCATGGAAGAAGACTTCGTTTCCCAGGATGCATTACATATGACTTTGTCTTTGTCATTCCAATTTTAATTTCAGTTCAACTTCTGTTGGATGCAGCAAATAAAATTCAAAATTCATTCACATGATTTGAAATTCTTCTATTGTGAGTTGTTCTCTGATTTACATACCTGAACATTACATAAACTTTGGCATCTAGCAAGTTAACAACCTTTCCCTTTCGCTCTCGCTTCATGGCTGCGAGTTTTGCACAGGTAAGCACTAATTCTTCTGAAAGTCTCGTATTTAATTTTTCCTGTGAGTGTCATATGATGCAAACAGAAGCAGAGCAGCACTAATCTGAGCTGAATTAAGGACGGCATCAGCTACGGTGAACAATTTAACCTCCTTTGAGTGCATATTTAATTATGAAGTCACAGCAGGTTGTGCTGCTCTGAGTGAAGTGTAATCACTGTCGGCGCGCCGGCGCTAGACCATCATGTGTCATCTGAAGCGTGCAGACCTGCAGCCATGTATCCAAGCACGAGTATCGCTGCCGTTTATGTGTCTTCGATTAAAGACCAACATCTGTTCAGTCACAGCCGTGTCTCTGCAGGCTTTTGTTGTAAGACAGTCCTACGCTGCAGCTGCCATCGACGTCACCCAAACCACTAGTTCTGCGTTCAAGTTTTGCTCAAGAATTACGACAAAGTCTTCATTTTTCTTGGTGACATGTTCATCTGTCTCACACTGCTGCTTTCTCATGCAAACACTAACTACAGTATTTCAAACACACAGTCTTCTGGGAAAACATACACTCGGATGGATGGATGGATGGACATTCTGTCCCCTCTGTCGCTGGTCAGCTTATTTTTGCCAAAAAATATAAGTGAACTGACCTGGAAACTGTCATCTGAGACCCTAGAATCTTTCTCTCTTCATCCTCTATTATTAATTTTCTCTTCCTACTGTAGTAAAACTCAGAAGCAATGACCAGGAGACTTATCTTCAGCAGGATTCTTTATTGAGAACACGTGCTGTTTGTCGCTGCAGTCATCAGATCTACTAAGGCAGTGTACATTGTAGTTTATGTAGATTTTAGAGGGGAGTGCTTAGAAATGGAAACAAATCACCTCGCTGACAACCTTAAACAAAGCATGCAAATGAAGTATCCAGGTATAGGAACCCGTCCCAGACTCTAGAGTGTCGCAAGTCCTAATCCGATCAGCATTAGTATTCAAAGAATGGGACAGGGGACCCAAGAGCCATTAAAGACAAAAGGTGAGAGTTGCAGTAATCTGGCTCATTTGACTTATAATAAAGAGAACAGGAACTGGTTAGAAACTTATTGCTGGAAACTTTGTTTAACAGAATCATTCATCTGACACATCATCTTAACCTTAAATGCTAAATACAATGTACTCCACCTCAGTTTTTCATGTGATCAGCAGATCTTAATCAGATTCTTAAATTTGTAATCCCACACCAGTAATTTTCTTGTTCAAAACTTTTCTTTCCTTCTGTAGACCAGGAGATATTAGACAGAATATTTTTATTTTATTTTATTTTATTTTATTTTATTTTATTTTATTTTATTTTATTTTATTTTATTTTATTTTATTTTATTTTATTTTATTTTATTTTATTTTATTTGGTTTTATTTTATTTGGTTTTATTTTATTTGGTTTTATTTGGTTTTGTTTTATTTATTTTATTTTAGTTTTTTTTTTATATATTATTACTTTTATATTTAAACAGTTGTACTTTTATATTTAAAATCGATGCCATTGGCCATTTTTTTTTATTCGAAAATAATGTTTATATTGAATAACTTTACACACAGCTGTTTAAAGATTATTTATTTATTTATTGCTTTATTTATTTATTTATTTATTTATTGCATTTAATTAAACCCTAACCTGCTGGTTCTGTTTTATTTATTTATTTATTTTGTGTATTTTACTTCTAATTATTATTATTATTATTATTATTACTTGTATTATTATTAATTTTATGTTTAAAAGATGCCATTGACTACTAGTTTGAATGCTTATTTTAATTGATTTACTTAAATGTAGGTCTTATGGACTATTTTTATGCTACTTTGTCTGTTTGGGTTTTTTTTTTTGTTTTTTTGTTTGTTTTCTTTGTTTGTTTGTTTTTTTCCTTACAGAAAATTATGGAAAAAAGCTTGGACATTCCGCATAACAATGTGTTTTGCAGAAAAAAAACAATATAATCAGTGTGAACAGTAGGTAAATGATGCCATTTGGGAAGCTGTTGCTTTTGTTTCTCTTGAGTTTCTGGACTGAGATGACGTGCAGAACCTTCATATGCTTCTCTCTTGTTTATCTGCAGCTCATGCAGCTTGTGAACCATTTCTGCACTCTTAATGATTGAGGCGTTTAATGTGTTCTGGCTGTTTTCCACAAGTACAGAATACATTTTTGATAGCCATCTATTATTGTGCATGTAGCGAATGTGCTTTCGGGTTTGATAACAAATAAAATCAAATGCGTTAATTATGTAAGACTAATAGCATTCTACAGGAACCTCAGGTCATATTTTATATTCATGCTCCTACGTCTACAAGTTTTAATAATAGAGGAAATCCCTCTCCTGGTTTATTTCTTTCTTTATCTCCTGACGGGAGTGTGGTGTTGTTTGAGCACAGGGTGTCCTAAAACATTGCAGGAACAAATGAAAGTGTGGCACTTCTAGAGAGCGTGTGGAGGCCAAGAGGAGAGCTCACCCTAATCCGGCTTTAGCTGCTGCATTTCTTTTATTTATTTATTTGGTTTGTCTGGTGGGTTTTCTCCTGGTGATTTCCCCTGCAGGATATTAGTGTGCTTTCTCAGAATTTGGCCTGTTCAGATACAACACTGAAAAAGAGTTCATACTGCACTTGTAATATGTAATATGAGCAGGCTATAACTAAAATATTTATCTCTATTTTTAGGGCTTTTCATCAGAAAATGGAGTTTTGAAAGGGTATGTTTTTATCAATCAGGGAAGCCATCAGTTCAACCAAACCATCAATTTCTTCTCTCGTGACTCATACATATTGTATTACTGACATGTTTTAATAGCAGTTGAATGTTCTCTCAGAAATGTCTTCATGTGGCATTTTCAATTTTGCGTGATAAATTAAACTATTAAATATTGTTAATTATTTCTATGGTGCTGTAATTGTATTATCTACAGTTGATATGGTGGTGCATATAATGAAAATGAGTAAATGTCATTAAAGGGGACCTATAAAGCCCCTTTCACAAGATGTAATATAAGTCTCTGGTGTCCCCAGAATGTGTTTGTGAAGTTTCAGCTCAAAATACCCCACAGATCATTTATTATAGCTTGTCAAATTTGCCCCTATTTGGGTGTGAGCAAAAACACGCCGTTTTTGTGTGTCCCTTTAAATGCAAATGAACTGCTGCTCCCGGCCCCCTTTCCAGAAGAGGGCGGAGCTTTAACAGCTCACCCTTCGGTTACTCAACAACAACAAAGCTGGAGAATCTCACGCAGCCAAAATGAGGATTGTCAGTAACGGTGTTCAGCCTTACATTGTTCAAACCGGAGTCGACACTGATGGAGAGACTCAGGAAGAAGTTACAACTTTTAGATGTTTCTGAATGGTTAGTGGATAAATTTATGTAGTTGCTGTGGAGTTGATTCAACTCATCGACTAGCATGTGCCGTCATGTTAATCTTTTGTGGAAATCCAGCGTTGAATTGACCCTCGTTTGTGAAGCAGTCCGGCGTAAAATGACGGCATGTCAACAACACTCTACTACAACAACTCTTCCTCTTCTCTAAAGCAGCCCAACATGGCCTCACCCCCTTTGTTGTGTGTTCCCGGGGGCAGGGTTTATGTAAATTTTAGGGTTATTGATGTCACCAACCCGGGAAGCTTGTTGTAGTCCCTATTTGTATGTGAACACTTGACTACAGATATGCACAGTGTAACGTTGTGTTTTCGGTATAGAGGATATAGTCAGACTCTACGATAGTGTTTGTGTGTGGATGTGTGATCCCTGCTGCATTAAAGCCAGTGTATAGAGTCAAATCCTTTGTCCGTTAATCGTTTCTCTAATGCTATAAGATGAGCCCGTCCATCTGAACAGCTGCTATTAGAGGATTGTGCTTCTAATAATTGTGGCTCCCTGACGCTGGAGCATTTTAATGATGCGTTGCTGTCATTTCATCTGGAGTTAGTGTGTTCGGCCTCGTTCCATTAGATGCATTTCTTTAGCCTGTCTGTAAAGCGTTACTCACAGGTGGAGAAGACTCTTTAAACGCTGGCTTTACTGCTCTGAGAGCTGAGAGATCAGATCTGCCCTGCTAGTCCTTTAAAGCCACATTCATCAACCATTAAGGTCGACTGCATGACCTCATTGAAGCTCTGTAGCACTGAGACATTTCTGACTATTGCTGTGTACATAAATTAATGATATGATGGATTAATGGATCACTTTCATTTGCAAACAGCCAATAGATCATGTTTAAAATATGAAGATTCATTAATGAAAGTTAAATGACATTTTATGGATGGATGGATGGATTTGTAAGTCGAATAATTCATTAAATAGATCTGCTCATAAGATCCGAATTGAACTATGCCAATTGTGCTGTATGTTTTTGATTCACTAAAAAGAATCGTCTCTTAAGAGTCATTTGCTTGTGAATCGAACAACACTGGTTATGTTTGTGTGCAGCTTATGAGGACAAATCAATAGAAAGATGTGGAAAGACTATTAGCTGTACATGATCTGTTTCTCTTCATCTCATCACATTCAGTTCAGACTGCGAGATCACAACACAGGTAAAGATTCGGCAGAGTGATGCACAAAACGCTGTTATGCATTTCTGTATCAACACATCTAAATGTCTATGTTAATTTATGAACTAAAGTGTCATGCCATTGACAACGATTAGCATGTATATGTTTAAAAGCATTATATAATCTGACAATGTTTCTTAATGTTAACAATGAACGTTTCAAATGAAAGTGTCAGTTCATAGCTGGGAATGAATCAAAGTGTCCATTGGAGTCAGATCCTGAGCTGCCCCGCTGACCCTGAACGCATTCCTTCTCTGGCTTTGCTGAGAGCTTTTACTCTATTTAGTATTCAGCTCTGATAGACCTGCAGTATTTTGAGGAAGTCGCTGGTGTTGGGGGAACTGTATCTGACTCAACGCTGAGTAGTAAAACATCTCACCCCAGAGCTTTACACAAACACACACACAAATAATACCAGCATATACCACCTGATAAATGATGCTTAAACCTTTTTGAATAGGGTTCCTGTCGTTGTTTAACAAAGACTTTGCTGCTCAGGAGAGTGTACGGAATCATATGTAACTCTTCTGCAGTGCATTAACCAGCCGCTATCTCTCTGTCTGTCAGTGAATGTCATGGAGAGGCTCTCTGTGGAGTTTCACACAGTGGGGTGCAGCTTCCATTACCCACACCACTCATATTTCCCAGAAAAAGGCAGAGACAGTGAGATCAGGCAGGAAGAATGAGAGATGCATTGTGTAACTGTCCTCTAGCTATACATTGAAATGACTCATTTTAGCCAACGAACATTACCTGTGATGTTAAATGTGCAGTTTATTAAGGTGTGCAATGGTGCAGATGCGTCGTCTGTAAATTGGTTGCTGCTGGAGACCAGCTAAGCAGAGCATGCACATGCGCTCAACACGTGTGTGTTTGTTCATGTGTTCTTAGATACACACAAGGTGGATTGTCTTTGTGCTCTTCATGCTATCCATCTTGGGTTTTTACTAGGCATGTGCAAAACTGCATGTAGTGTATAGTAGTTGGTGTGTGCATGAATGCTGTACTATTTAGCTACACTCTTAAAAATAAAGCATTTTTCTGTATTTATACAGATTTTTGTATTTTCCGGCCTTAAAATGACCCATGTAAATTGCGTAAGTCAGAGGAAAAAAAAAAAATGGTTGGGAGGTAGGGAGTTGGTTACTGTATGATGATTGAAATCGTGATAGGGCCTAAATAAACGGCAAAATGTTACATTTACTAATACATTTATTTCATGCACAGATTGCTCTTGACAGCACTTCGAGCTCACAGCGCCATCTGCAGAACACCCTTAGCTTGTTAGCCAGGGTTCACATAGTCAAATGCAAGTAAAAATCGCCATCGACACTGTTACTTTCCAGTTGCCCAGTAACTTTTTTTAATGAATTTTGATGATGCATGGTTGTGAGAATGTGATTATGGCTTAGTGCGGTCATCAAATTGCAGCAGTTGTGATTTTATTATATAAATATATAGTCTGATGCGCTGCATTTTTCAGAGTAAAGCATAGCACTGTGTTCATTTTCAGTTTCGACTCCCAGTAAATGCTGCCCTGCAAGTGCTGTGTGTTTGAGTCGCTTATAATTTGCATTTAGAAACACGTGCCAACCGTCTTCATAAATTCGCAATTAAAATCATTTATAAATCTGTTCTCAACAAAGCGAAGCATGAAGGTCTCCATATGGTTTTCCATAAAAATAAATGCTCAATGGTGAAAGCAAAGAAATTAGGACAGCCATAAATTTTAATATTGTAATTATACTGTTGTTCTGTCAAATAAAATAATAATAATGATGATATGAAATTATCAATAATAATAATAATAATAATAAATAAAATAAAAACAACTTTTATCATAACATATATTGTATTATAATATATTATTATTATTATTATAATTAAATACTTTTTTTTACAGTGCTATAGCATGGTGTCAGATTTTCCTTTTTTGTCTTTAGCTGATTACATTCCTGATAAAGGTACTTTATTGGCATTGATGGTTCCATGAAGAACTTTTAACATCCATAGAACCTTTCCATTCCACAAAAGGGTCTTTATAGTGGAAAAGGGTTCTTTAGATTTTTTTAAATGTTCTTCACACTAAGAAAAAAAAAAAACTAAAAGGTTCTTTGGGGAACCAAAAATTATTTTATGGCATCACTGCAAAACCCCCCTTTTGGAACCTTTAATTTTTAGGAGTATAGGCCTTTGCACACGGAGTCCGAAATTTTCTTATGCATTTTTTCGTATTCGTGATCCTAAAAATTCGTCACTCACAGAGACCTTGCACACTGAGTCCGATGCGTATTAATGAATCCGTTGCGGGGAAAAACAAAATCGCAAAACAATGCAAAATAAAGTCTTCAAGCAGTGAGTATGATTTAGTTGTCTTCTCTCCTTAAAAAGACAAAAAGAAAGAGGAAATATTCGGTCCATCCAATCCCGAGATTGCGTAGAGAGGAAGGAGAGTTCTCATCAAGGAGCTACGTGATTATCCCGAGCGTTTCAAAGTTTACTTCAGGATGTCAGTGGCTCAGTTTGATGCTTTGCTAGCATTATATTCTCTCTCTTTCCGCACTTTGTCATAGTGCTACTGCTTTGTGCGCTAGACGACGTGAATCGACTTGTCAGATGGCATTGGGGATTTTGGCGTTCGCTTGTACGGTGGCTCTGAATTGTCTCTCAGTGTGCCACGGATGCGAAAAACTCAGAAAATCGAACCTGATTCGAATTTTTTTTATGACGGACGAAAGTTTCGGAGGCAGTGCGTAAACGTGATTGACACAACGTGAGGTCGTATTTATTTTTTAACGTGCGAAAATTTTGGACTCTTATAGCTTCAGGTTCATCTGACATGTTTCTTAGAAGGTGTTTCGGGTAGCTGCTATAAACATGTCAACTACCTTAACTAACTTGCATGGCTAGATTCTATTTAAACTGACGCTCTGTCATGGCAGTAGTTGGCCTGATGGAGAAAACTGACTGTAGAAGACCATAGAGCATTTGCAGCAATTCTGACAATATAATGTGGACATATTTCAACACATGAATCAAGGTTGTGTAGCTAGAAATGTTGCCTTATGAATGCTTTGACCACAGATGACCCAGCAGGGTGGATGGATAAATAGGTAGATATGAAAATCAGAATTTAGTTTGAGGCACTTAATAGCACACAAATTAGACACCTATATGTTTATATTTATCAGAATTATCTAAAAAAAGGAAAAAAAAACATCACAAAAAGAGCCTTTGACATTGGTCAGATGGCTTCTTCCTGTCTAAGCGGGCAGTTCTTGGCCGGAGTAGTTGCGATGTGGACTAGGCCTCACATCAAAAGTCTGTCAAAAAGGCAGAGATTGGCATATCAAATGCTGAAGTGTTATGTCAGTCTTTGCAGACTGTTGAGGAGGCCGTAATGGACTCATGAGTCTCTTCAGTATTCCAGGCATGTTGTGATCTATCTCCCTCTCTGCATTTGTACAGTGAGTGAACAGACTCGTAATAAACCCATTACCACATGAAAGACAACATCTGGCTTCCTCACGTCCAGTGCTGCTGCTGTTTTTGTATGTGAGACAGGTAAAGAAAAAGACTGGGAGTCTTTAGGCACCTCACGACTCAGAGTCACGATCCGATTGCAAAATGATTCTTAATGCATCTCAAGTGTAGCTATGATGTAGGGCCACCGATTTACTTTCTCTACCAAGTTCTGAGACTTTGAACTCCGATAACTTTTTTTCATCTTATGCTCAGTCTCTCTCTCACACACAGTCTCTCTCTCTCTCTCTCTCTCTCTCTCTCTCTCTGTTTTATATATGAAAGTGTTTCTGCACTAGTATGTCCTGCTTGTCTGAGCAAAGTGTGCGTTCGTGAGCATTTGACTCACGTGTGGCTGGTGGGTTTGTGTCCTGAGCACTGGAGTGGTCTCCAGCGCTAACAGGCGGTATTATTTATCTCCATTATGCTCTTCTTACACTTTTAAAGAAATAGCTCACCCAAAAATCAGAATCTTGTCCTCATTTACCCACCTTCATGTTTCTGTTAACCTGTATGACTTAATTTGTTTTCTGGAACATAATGCAGAATGTTTGCGCAGCTCTTTTTCTCTTGCTGTTCAGTGAAAGCATCTAGCGACCGCCATAGCTCTCCAAACTCATTTGCATTACATGACCCGCAAGAACCAATGCTGTTTGGCATCACTGACGTCAATCTTGCCACACCAGGTCTTGATAAGGTGTATTTGAATATACATTAATGACACTTGAAAATGTATGTTGGAAATCATGATTAATTATGATTCTTTGATTTAATAGAAAGATTAAAAGAACATATTTTTTGTAATTTGAAATAGAAATCTGTTGTAACTAGAGCTGCACGATTAATCATTAAAAGATCAAACACCCATGCTATCACATTCCTAAATGACGATTCACATATATCTATTAAAACTTTGATGAAATCACACCAGAACATTAAAATCTGTGTTGATGCTGTCACTGATCCAGCTGTCATGTTTAGCTATAAAACAGCTTCACAAACAGTCTTTTTAAACACCCTGTATCATTATTTCGGTGTTATAAATATTCATATTATCACAGAAGAACTGGGATAAAAGTTTATAGTTCGGATATAAACACTGAGGTCTACGGAAGTGATCAAAATAGAGGAAATCACCTGTTTAAAAATACATGGCGCTTCAAATAATGATTGTTTTAATTAAATCATTACACCAGTAGGTGGTGATAAGTGACTGTTAAAAAATGTATGTCATTAAATCATTCAAGAGATTCTTTAAAAAAAATCCAGTAATGAAGCAAGTATTTTTTTTTATTTTTTTGTGAGTCATTGAATCATTCATTCAAACCGATTTTTTTTAAAATTTATTTATTTATTTTTAAATAATTCATTCCAGGTAATTAAATAAATGCAGCCTTGGTGAGCAGAAGAGACTTCTTTCAAAAAATCTCAATGATTTTGACAGGTCGTAATAGAGAAGACCTTTAGTGAATAACAGCTCAAATTTGGTTCGCAAAAACTATAATTCACAAATAATTATCTGGTGCTTTTTGTCCTTTTTTGGAGGTCAACAGCTTCTGTTCCTGTTCGTTTTATTGTATGGGAAAGAGCAGCATAAACATTCAGCTAAACGTCTCCTTTTGTGTTTCACGGACCAAAAAAAAACAAAAAAAAAACAGAAAAGTCATACGGATTTGAAATTACATGAGGGTAATAAAATTATGCCCAAATGTTCATTTTTGAATGAACTAGTCCTTTAATGCTGTCCATGATTTAACCTACAGCCTGAAAACACGGTTTCTAAATCCAGCGAGTGTTTTACAGTTCAGACCGCCATAAGCTCTCTCTCTCTCGGTCTGTCTCTCTGCGTGGGTTGAAATAAAAAGATTATAATAATGCTAAATGAAGCATTGCGAGGTCCACGGGATCTGATGATTTGAAGCATTGAAACACCACAGGATCAGATGATTCGGTGTGTTTGTTCTGATCAGGTTCTTCAATGCAGCGCTTGCCTTTTTTTTTTTTTCTTCTTTTTTTTTTCCAAATCAACTTTTGTGCTTAAGTTACTTGTGAATTTGTGTTTTCTCTCAGCATTAAGATTGAGAATTTTCCAGCTGAAATGATTAAATGTAAATTTCCAGGAGGTTAAAGGTGATTATTAGTCCAGACCTGAGCTCAAATGTAGAGGAAGAGACTCACCTCCAGACATGGATCAGTGGTGGTGGTGATGATGATGATGAAGGTGAGGGAGAGATGACCAGCACATGTCTTCCCTCTCAGCACAGCAGCGGTCCGTCAGGGCACGAGAACTGATGTGAGTCCAGAGAGAGGGTCTGCCATGCTGGAAGTTTCTCCGTGAGGGCGCACGTACAGTCAGTCGGTCCTCCCGTGATCCTTACACATCCAGAGTGAGAGATTCCACTGAGATCTGCCCCAAAACACACACGCAAACTCACACGCGTCTTCACCGGACCGGCGCTTCCCCGCAACACTCTCTCTCACACACACGCATACACACACACACACTCTCACACACTCACGCGCACACTGCCGACGGGATGCAGTGGGGTCCAGCGCTCAGCAATGGCATCTGCGCACATGAGACATCCATCCTGTACCAGCTGCTCCAAGAACTGAGAGACCCGAGAGCCAGTGACACACAGAGAGAGAGAGAGAGAGAGAGAGAGGAGGCGGGGTGGAAGACAGAAAAGTGGAGAGAGAGAGAGAGCCAGGAGGGAAATTGCCAGGAAAATCCAGCTTTAGGTAATGTGGTGACCTGCTGATTTACATAGTAGCAGTAAGATCTGTTTTTTTTTTTTTTTTTTAATTTTATATATATTCATTATTTTAATTATAAAATTAAAAAGTTTGTTTTATATATTTTATTGAATTTATTTGCTTAGATTTAATTGATTACATACTAAATAAATAATAATAATTTAATCAAATTTTAAACAACATTTAAAGGGGATCTATAATGCCCTTTTTACAAGATGTAATATAAGTCTCTGGTGTCCCCAGAATGTGTTTGTGAAGTTTCAGCTCAAAATACCCCACAGATCATTTATTATAGCTTGACAAATTTGCCCCTATTTGGGTGTGAGCAAAAACACGACGTTTTTGTGTGTCCCCCTTTAAATGCAAATGAGCTGCTGCTCCCGGCCCACTTTCCAGAAGAGGGTGGAGCTTTAAAGTCCCTGATAACTGGAAGTTGCAAACTACTTTTCTCCAGTGTTGTTGTATTTCCAAGTGAAACGGAATATTGAATAGAGGGCAGGGTTTTACTTTAGCACTCCTCCTCTCCATCTCTCGCTCGTAGCAGACTAACGGTTGGAGGGGAGTTAAGTCAAGTCACCTTTATTTATATAGCGCTTTTTACAATGAAGATTGTGTCAAAGCAGCTTTACAGTGATAACTGGTATATAATTTTGGCTGCACAGTAGCTCTTAAAGAAAATGGTGTCAATGCAGGCAGATGCAAAGCACTGTTGAATATCAAATGTCAAGTGTCCCCAACTAAGCAAGCCAAAGGCGACAGCGGCAAGGAACCCAAACTCCAACAGGTGACATCAGGTGTTAAAAAGGAGAAAAAAAGAACCTTGGGAGAAACCAGGCTTAGTCGGGGGGTCAATTCTCCTCTGGCGAACAGTGCTTTGTTACGATTCCGGTAGCTAACACAAGTCCGATTGGATCGCAACATTCAAGGTATTTATTCCAGTTCCATCCAGCTGAGGATAGGATTCATCACGGCGGTACAGACGGTTTGTTGGGAATCTGTGCCACTGGCTGTCGTGTCGATGAGGCCTTCACAATGGATGATCTAGTTGACTCAATCTCTGCTGATACTTCAGGGCTGCGTTGTGGTCGTGTCAAGGCGCAGGTCCTCGATCTCACCTGGATACGGCCCGGATCCGGTTGACTACGGTAAACAGAAAAAACAGAAAGACTAATATTAGCGTAGATGCCATTCTTCTTCCGATGTAACGAGTACATCTGGTGTTATAGGAAATGTTCCCGGTTCCGGCTGACGTAATTTATGCATCCTAATAATCCTTTAACGGATTTGAAAATATAAATTGATAATGCCAGGTTAAAGAGATGCGTTTTTAGTCTAGATTTAAACTGACAGAGTGTGTCTGCTTCCCGAACAATGCTAGGAAGATTTAAAGTGTTTTTAACCCAAGCTGTCAAACTGACGTCATCAGAGAAGGAACGCCATTCCAGACCGGAAGTACCTTTTCAGATTTTGATTAAAGATTATCATGACAAACAATTTTTTTTCTATGTATTAACTTGCATGGATTAATTGTTCACCACAAGACTAGTAATATGCGCAAACAAAGTAAATAGGTTCAATTTTGATTTCATGATGACTTTAACAGCAGTTGCTCAACAACAACAAAGCTGGAGAATCTCACGCAGCCAAAATGAGGATTGTCAGTAACGGTGTTCAGCCTTACATTGTTCAAACCGGAGTCGACACTGATGGAGAGACTCAGGAAGAAGTTACAACTTTTAGATGTTTCTGAATGGTTAGTGGATAAATATATGTAGTTGCTGTGGAGTTGATTCAACTCCTCGACTAGCATGGAAATCCAGCATTGAATTGACCCTCGTTTGTGAAGCAGTCCGGTGTAAAATGACGGTATGTCAACAACACTCTACTACAACAACTCTTCCTCTTTAAAGCAGCCCAACATGGCCACACCTTTTTTGTTGTGTGTTCCCGGGTGCAGGGTTTATGTAAATTCACCATCCCGGGAAGAAGTTTGTTGTAGTCCCTACCAGCCGTTTGTTGTAGTCCTTAAACAGAGAATTCTTTAAAAGAAAATATCTTGCTTTGCATTGAATGTTGAGCGTTGTAACTTTGCAGATGCTGTTTATGCTCAAACAGCAACATTACACACTAACTAAAGTTAAAAAAGTGAAATCATAATCATCCACCCCTTTAATCAATCCGTCCCTCCTGAATAAAAGGGGAAAAAAGGAACAAAAATGAAAAGTACTGACCCCAAACCTTTGAGTTTGTGTGTGTGTGTCTGTGTCAATGTGTGTCTGTGGGTGTGTAACCTCATTTATCTTAGATTTATTGCATTTATTTATTATTTGGATCTCTGGAATACGGATTGGTCAGTTGTGGCATTCTGACATACCACATTATGGTTATGTTGAATATTTGATTCTGGTTGGCTGATAGACATTCTAATGTGATCGTTTCTGTAACTAAATGACTAAGAAGTAGTTCCAAGTCTTTATAGCATTATAGTTTCAGATCACGTCACCATATTATTTGGGTTATTTCAGATAGACTTAGAGCAAATGAAAAGGTTTTGTCAGTCTACCGGGAAACAAAGTGGTTTCTGAGAAAGAACTGGGATTTGAGAAAGTTTATGAAATAAATTCAAAGCTAGAGTTTTCTTTGAGACATTTTAGCAAGATCTCCTTGAGAACATTCCCTCACCCTTATTTCGTTCAAACCTGCTGAACACAAAGTAAAGATATTTTGAAGAACATTGGACCCCGTGGAGATATTCATCTTTTGCGTTTGATGGGAGAAAGAAGGTCATACAGGTATGAAATGACATGAGGGTGATTACAGGATGACCATCTCTTTAAGAGTTGCCCAGTGATAGTCTGGTTCATCTACACAGTGTTTCTTTCTTTATTCAAAATTCTCCTTGTTTAATTTTTCAATCTGCCCTCATAAGGGACACTTGGAGGAAAATATATTCTGCTGACGTGGCACACATTGATTTTTATTGTCCTAGCCGCTGGTAAGGCCACACCACTGCATGGCCTCCTTGAGGCTTGACAACTCTCTCCTTTGCATGGATTTTGTTGAATCAGCCTCAGTTCTATCATTATTTTCTTCAGTTTTGTGGTTCTTTTGCTCTATGTACACGTACGTGCAAATAAAGAGAGAGTGAGGTTTTTTTTTTTTTTTTTTTTTCTCCAACCTTTGTGTAACCCACAGGATTCATCTGCCCTTATTCCACAGGTCTTGTCCAACCATCATGACTGATATCAAAGCGTGTGAACCTCACCGAGGACCATCTAAATTCAGTTCCCCGAACAAACGGCTTTGATCTTCTGACACACACACACACACACACACACACACTCACACTCACACTCACACTCACACTCACACTCACACTCACACACACACACACACACACACACACACACACACACACACACACACACACACACACACACACTCTCACACACACACACTCACACACACTCACGTCTTCATAAGTACCTGTCAATACCTAGTGGCTCTATATTATCCATGGTGATGTTAAGACCCTCAGATTTTTTTTGTCTACATAATCTTCAGTTCTCCATATTGTGTGTTGGTTTATCAAATAGTTTTGGCTAATTTGATTGTGCAATGCTCTAAGCTTGACAGCTTTGGTCATATTTAAATTAATTTAGCAGGTTTTTTCCCCCCATCAAAATCAGCATAGAAAATGAACACAAGTCAACAGATTCCATCTGGGTGTGGTGATGTAGTGGTTGAAGCACAGGATTCCTTTCATGGAAATCCTATACATTTTAAGGAACTTTTTCAGCCCTGGAAAAGTAATGAAAATACTTAATTAGATATTGCTTGATATTAGTTATAACTTGCTTGAATGCCACACTGATTTCTGATTTGTGAGTGAGTCTTTTCCAAGTTCTTTTCCATGAATTTGCTGAACTGGTTCACAGATTAGTTCAAATGATTTATTAATGCATTAATGCATGTTCAAAATCCTTATCCATTGATGATAAACATTTGAAAAGGTCATGGAAAATCAAGGAGATTCATTGGTAACATTTTCAGGAAATCTGAAGATGACTTATTCAGGCTCTGTGGTTGATATATACAGGGTTATTGTAGTTTACTAAAATTAAAACCATAAAAAGAAATTCTTGAAATTAAAAACATACGCTGGAGGCGGAAGGGGGGAGGGGGGGGGGGGTTGTGTCAAAAACACAACTAAAATTAAAGGGGACTATTATGCCCCTTTTTACAAGATGTAAAATAAGTCTCTGATGTCCCCGGAGTGTGCATGTGAAGTTTTAGCTCAAAATACCCCACAGATCATTTTTATAGCATGTTAAAATTGCCACTTTTGTAGGGTGAGCAAAAACATGCCGTTTTTGTGTGTCCTGGCCCCCTTTCAAGAAGAAGGCGGAGCTTCAAGAGCTCATGCTCTGGCATACCGGCAACAACAAAACAAGACAATCTCACGCACTGAAAATGTCTGAAACTGTCAGAAACTTTAGCCTTGCATGTTTCAGAATTGACCTTTGTGAAAATTCAGCATTGAAAAGAACCTTGTTTGTGAAGCAGACTTTGTCTTTGTTTTATTCAAGACATTTAATTGAAAATGAAATTTAACCAATGTCCTCAGTGACTCAGATGGCAGGAGTCTATGGAGACTCTTATGTTCATTGCCCAAAACACAACACTTGTAATGCCTCTTTGGCACAGACATTGTACAACTCCAGCTGCTACAGCAAGGATACAGAAATGGTGGACTCTGTGCTTCTCACTCAGGACTGTGTCTATGCTAATAAGGCAGAGTGTCACCAGCTGTGGGCGGGGCTTCTCCCTACGATGATATCATTGTAGGGGGGAATCTGAATGAGCTTGTTTCGAATAGTTGAAGAGACTTCTTTTAAATGATGGGAATTATTAAAAAAAAAAAAAAATGAATGAGTGGATTTTTACTATTATAGGCTGTTTTTTCTCATACATTGCAAACACCTTATAAAAGTGAATTTTGCATAATAGGTCCCCTTTAAAACATAAAAATAAAACTGAAAATATTTAAATAGTATCTCAATAAAACACTGGATATATGATCCATCATGGTCGTATACTTGAGTAATGTGTTCTGTAAGTCACTTTAGATAAAAGCATGTGCTAATGAAATTACTGTTTTATAGATCAGTCAATAGTGACCTAACACTATACGAGCGTATTTTATTCTGCGGCGTAATAATGATGTCAGCAGGTTCTTGTGGTGTAATCTGTTACGTGAGAATCTCTCTCAGACGAGCATCAGCTCTCTTGGCGTTTACAAACCGCATCCCCGCTGGCTTAATTAGGAGCTTAAAACACGAGCTGCTAAGATCCGCTCTGATGCCAGACATCATTCCTTTCCCTCATGTTGGGAGTGAGTGAGTGTTCGCACTTCTTTCATTCAGCCTTGTGCCTGTAGAGTCACATTTTGATGGTCTCCATCTCGTACAGCTCCATCCACAGTCGGTAATATTGCAAAAAAAAAAAAAAAAAAGAAACTTTCTCTGAGCTGTAACTAGAATCAGGTTGAAATGATGCCGTAAGTAAACAGATCGCAGTCCGTTATAGCTGTGTGACACTGTGTGTGTGTGTGTGTGTGTGTGTGTGTGTGTGTGTGTGTGTGTGTGTGGAAATAATCTGAATTAAGCCAAACATCATCTTGCACACATGTAAATGTCTGAAGGACTCTGGACCGGTTCTGGCCGGAGTTTTTGTCTCACAGGACTCGCACAAACACATGTATTCACACAGAGACACGTTTCCACACATCTCATTTGGCAAATGGGTTAGTCTGAAGTATCTGTAGATATTTATGTTCCATCTGGAGTATTGATCATGCACCTTTGAAAACAAATGTAAACCAGGGGCTTTGTTTGGTAGAAACAGACTGCAGATGCTGCTGTATAAACAGCAGACATCATTACAAATTCAGTGGCCCATATTCTACATTAACATTTCATTTTTTCCCTGAAGTCCAATAATAGTAATAGTAATGATTTCTTGCACCAAAACAGGCATTATTTCTTTTTCATGACCATTTTCGGTCCTTTTCTAATTTGTTATATTTGTTTCATATTGATTTTTAGCAAAACATTCATCTGTAATGGATCCCTCAGCAGTGCAAATGTGTGAATGTGCTCATATTTATGACATCAATAACCATATGATTTCCGAACGAGTCATTTTTTGCAGCTTAGTCTTGTATGCGGTCTCTCTAGTTCCTGCAATGCTGCCTCA
>CM074449.1:2813860-2863860 GCA_037101425.1 Elopichthys bambusa
GTCATACTTCCTAGTTCTAGTAAGAACTCTAGCTGCTGCATTTTGTACGAGCTGTAGTTTATTTATTAGGCGAGCAGAACAACCACCCAGTAAAGCGTTACAGTAATCTAGCCTTGAGGTCATGAACGCATGAACCAACTGTTCCGCATTTGTCATCGAGAGCATATGTCGTAGTTTAGATATATTTTTAAGATGGAAGAATGCGGTTTTACAGATGCTAGAAACATGGCCTTCAAATGAAAGATTTGTATCAAAGAGCACACCCAGGTTCCTAACTGACGACGAAGACTTAACAGAGCAGCCATCAAGTGTTAGACAGTATTCTAGGTTATTACGTGAAGAAGTTTTTGGTCCAAACTTGGGTCTTCAGCTGACAAAGGTTAAATCCCGTCTTGTTATAGAGGGCTTCCCAAAATGTTTACGCATTAAGTCAGTAGGTGGACACATTCAACCACATGAGCATTTACACTACGAAAGCAATCTGGTCGAATGCATTTTCGAGTACCTCTGGAAGTGGTTGAAAGTGGGCAAGCTCAAAAAGCTTTAGACTCCATTTAGTGTCGTTTACTTGTGATCCGATCGACCAAAATGCATCTTAAAGGGGTCATGAACTGAGAATTATTTGAGCTTTTGACAGAGGTCATCATACTATAAGAATATCCTGTGTTTCAGAAATTAAAATTTCCTTATTAGTCCAAAAACAGCTTTTATTGTAACCAAGCCCAGATAACAACTCATTATGGAATATGCCTATCTATGAAAGACCGCCCCTGCAGAAGAAATCAACGCCTACTTCATCATTGCAACAATAGCCCCACCCACTGGCGTGTTATTGAGATAAGGAGGAGAGAAGAGCGATACAGGACTGAGAATAACATTACCTTTCAAAGGATCCTAATGCTAGGAATATGGTTATTTATTTTCAACAATGTGAATGTCTCAGTTTAGCTTTATTTATTTGTATTCTGTACATTTCACCGTGGATTCTTTGGTAAATCGATCGCATTTGCAAACAGACATTTTTACGATATGGACTCGACAGTAATGCAACAACATGTAAGTAACTGAGTTCATTCTAATGCCTGATCTGATATGTAATGATTAATGTACAGTCAGATGATCTTTCTCTATGTGTCAGTAAATCAAACCAGTTACTAAACGAACAACTTCACGTTGTTTCTCTTAGTAGGATGAAGTTTCTCTTAGTAGGATGCCTAGTTTCAAATCAGTTCTTTGTCTTTTGACACCCAAAGCACCAGCTCTGAACCAGGAAAAGTGGTTTGTAAGTAGCATCAAAACATTACTGGTCTAGAAGTAAGAACCGTTTGCGTCAGGGGCTGGGGGCGGGGTTACCGTGACCAACAAGAACCTTGCAGCTCGATTGTAATCTCCGTCTATATACAAATTAGGGCGAGCCGTGTTTGGATGCCGAAGTAGGTTCGCAAAGCCATGGGCATCAATAGTAGCGAAACATCCGCCATTGTTGATGGAAGGCTTGTTCGAGGTGCATCGCAGCAGCAGCACTCCGATGTCACCCGCCGATCGGTCAGCATACAACTCCTTGTGCTTTTGGATCGTTCTCGCGGTGCTTTGATATCATGCACTGATCGTTCTGCGAGAAGCCGATGCATCTCGAACAAGCTTGGTGTGTTTGTGTTTGGCGCTGCCGCGCTAGCTTTGCTGTGAAATATGAGACGTATACAGTGACGTAAGACCTGGCTCTCTGCTGGCTATCTAGCCTGTGGAAAGGCAAACCGGGTCGTCAGTTGAACCAACTCCGAACTGACACTAGCACTAGATCTGAACTAGCACCCGGTTCGTGCTGGTGGAAAGAGGGTATTAGTTACATCGTGTTTACGCTGTTAGTTATGATGAAAGCCTTTGTTAGTGTGCAGAAATTGAGTTGTAATGATGAGATCACTGCTTTCATGCGCTCAACAACATGTCTGTGATCGGCTACAGTGTTCATCACTGCAACCTTTCATGCTACGATCTAAATATAATGCCATAGATCTAAATGTAAAGCAGCACTTTTCCCGATTAGTTACCTTGAGAGCTGTAATAGTAAAAATGTGCTAAAAGTTTTCGAAAGAATAATACTTGGCTGTTTCAAATGGAAAGATGTCAGCCAAATCACAGCAGTGAGGTCTCAGAGCAGACACGCCCCTTAAAACAGAGCTTTTATTTCATTTTTGATGTAAAAATCATACTAACATAAGTGCACCCCAGGAAACATTATAAAACGATACAGTTCATGACCTCTTTAATACCAGGTATAAACAGGGCCACAGAGACTTGAGGGTGGATTCTTATTACTTGCAACCACCCATAACACCCTAGTGAACACGTACTGTAGCAATGCACATGCTAGCACCCAGAGCACTGTTGTAACTTTATAGCATCACTCTATCCTCATGGCGGAGGCTTGTGCACGTGTAAGCACCACTCTCATTTCTCTTCAGAAAACGTGGTTATCTGCTGTTGTAAATAAAGTAGGCCGGTGCTTTTCAGATGAGCAAATGTGATGAGAAGCTCTGGTGTTCAAAGAAATAAGTTTCAGTGTAAGATCGCACAGATATTAGTTATTTTCCTGTCTATCCGGGCTGGGGTTGTAGACATGTGGCAGGATGAAATATGAGGCTCTAATGTTCTGATTTATTTGTGCGACTAATACACAGCTCATGTATTTCTATGCTTCTCTCTGCTGTGGAGGAATACTTTTGAGGATTTTGCGTTGCTGCCAGCTGCCGTGTGCGGGTTTGATTGGCGGAAAGGTCGGGGGTCAGGCTTTGATATTGGAATTCATAGAGTCTGGCAGAAGCCAGCTGCGTGTCGGAGCACTGATGGAGACCCTCCGCCCCGCAGGTGCGTGCATCACATCTTGTGCACTGGAAAGTGGAGTAAACAGGTGCACGAGACAGTGGAGAAACCACGTACAGTCTCTCTCTCTCTCTCTGTAACGCACTCAGTGGGCGTCATTGATGGAGGCGGATAAACACTTGTTTGATGTGCCCTACTGCTCAGTCTCCCTTTTCATACCAACACCGATGTTACACAGCAACTCGAATCACAGACATTAAATTAAATGTTAGTGTGATTTTAATTAACTAATATTTTAGTCATTGGCATATTATTGTTCATGTTATACCCTGAGCAATATGTCTGTAAGGCCTTATATTTATGGTTTTAAATATTCAAGTTGAGTACACTAAAAACGCTGCGTTAAAAATAACCCAAGTTGGGTTAAAAATGAACAAACCCAGCAATTGGGTTGTTTTGACCCAGTGGTTGGGTTAGATGCTTGGCCCAACGTGCTGGGTAGTTTTTTTGAACTCATCTGTTGTTTAAAAATGACTATATGGCTGGCTTAAAATGAACCCAAAATAAGTTGGAAATTAAAAATCTGACACATAATTACTAGAGGCAACACTAATAATCAAAAGATAAACATTTATTTACAAGCAATTTCATAAATGTTTATTGTTTAATTATTATTCATTAAACTTATTAATAAATGTTCATTTATTAAGCATTAATAAATGTTAATTTCCAACGTATTTTGGGTTCATTTTAAGCCAGCAATACAGTCATTTTTAAACAATAGTTGAGTTAAATAAAACTGGGTTTGTCCATTTTCAACCCAGCATTTTTTTAAATGTAATAAATGTTCACATTTTGATTATTACTGTTGTCTCTAGTAATTATACTAGATTTTGCACACACTGCTCTGGGGTGTGTGTGTGTGTGTGTGTGTGTGTGTGTGTGTGTGTGTGTGTGTGTGTGTTCACTACTGTGTGCGCGCACTTGGATGGGTTGATGCAGAGCACAAATTCTGGGTATGGGACATCATACTTGGCTACATGTCATGTCACTTTCACTTTATTCACTCTAGTAATTATGTGTCTGATTTTTAATTTCTAACCTATTTTGGGTTCATTTTAAGCCAGTCATATATTATTTTTTTTAAATAATAGTTGAGTTCAATAAAACTATCCTACTAATATAACTTAGGTTGTTTTTAACCCAGCATTTTCAGAGTGTAGGAATAACTGGATTTGTTCAGGGTGTTTGGATATTAACAATGTGACATACAAAAAATTAAATTTAAATACTGTGAAATTGAATATGTTCACACTCTATATGAGGGGGTGCAAGGGATGCTTTTTTTTTGTTGTCGCATCTTGTTGAGGTGTAAATATATGTTCTTTATGAATAGACCTGAACCGTGAACTGCCGGGAATCAGTCTAACACGCCTGGAATAGTGTTTCTATTTCTTCCAGGATGTGATGAACACTTTCAGTCACATTCATCACAGTGTGAGTGGAGCAGAATGCAGGTGATGACACCTGCGCTCAGTTAACGGACAATCCTAGATTAGATTTCGTGTTTATCCAGGTGAACACTTGTGTTAATAAAGTAGCTGTATGTGTTAGAGAAGTTTCCCATTTTTACAGTTGCATAATTAATGTGTTAGGCGGTGGATTTCAGATTTGCAGTGCAAATATGGATGTGGTTTTTGAGTGTTCTTATACATTCACACTGCATATACCAGTACCTCTATGCATAGTAATTTTATTCTGACTTGCATAAAATCTTGAAGAGGTTGCTGTCTTCGCAGATCACAAGCTCTCCCGCTTCCCATCTGGACTAACTTTGCAGACTTTGAATTAATTTTAAAATCAGTTGATGTTTGAGCTGCCATCTTTGACATGTTTTTGATCTGTGTTCACATCAACTTTCAGAAAAGTGTCCCAAATTAGTCTTAAATGTGATCCTGCAAGTTTTAAACATATTTTTATCTCAAAAACCTGTCATCTCTCCAACACGTCTCTCGTTAAGAATGAATTGAACCTGCTGATAGTGTTGTTTTAGCACCCAGTTAATTATAGTAATTATGCAAATCAGGTAATGCCACAGTCATGCCAATAAAATTCACACGATATTCATACTAGAAATGTGTCCTGATATTATGTATACATACTACCATTCAAAAGTTTGAGGTCGGTAAGGTTTTGAAAGTCCCTTATGTTCAGCAACACATTTATTTGATCAAAGAGTAATAGAGTAAAAGCAGTAATACTGTGAAATATTATTACAATTTAAAATAACTTATCTATTTTAATGTATCTTATAATGTAATTTATTCCTAGTGATTTATGCCAAGCTAAATGTTCAGCAGCCATTTTTTTTTTTTTTTTTGTATCCTTGCTGTAAGATTATTGATGTGTGTGTGTGTGTGGTATCTGTTTATTAAGATGCATATTAGAATTTTATTTATATATTGTTTTAATTCGGAATACATTATGTGAAAGCTGCAGAGTTTTGCACAGTAAAGTGTGCTGAAGTGGTGGGATTGTTTTGTACATTTGTCCTTGTTTGTCATCGCTCTTGGTGAGATAAAGAAACATTACAGCTCAGGATAGTTTTGTGTTTGAAGAAACTTCTTAGATTAAATCTAGCTCTCTGGAGAGCTTGAGGTACTTTCGTTGTAAACTGCAGTTTTTATGGGCATGGTTTTGGTTTAAAAGTTAGCAATGCATTATTAACAGCACGTCTCTGCCCCTCATAAAGTCTCATAAAGTTTGCTGTTTTTACCTCCAGAGATTCACTTTTGTGATGTCAGCATTTCATCTGTTTGTAAAACCATACGGCTGCTTCCTCCACGTGCTGCCGGAGGACATCATGTCTTTCTGATACCAGCTGATTGTCCCTCTTGTTTCCACAGTCTCTTTGTGCTGTTTCATGTGAGTGACCTTTCTCAGAATGTACCATTCTTAGTCTGAGAGCTGCTCTCGATTCAGCCAGCGAGACTCCATTTGCACATGATGACATTTGTTGTGCTCACTAGCTGCTTGCTGTTGTTGTAGGCCTCTTGTGATTCAGAATGAACTTTACAAAAAAAGCTCAAAAGAAACAAACAAAGCGTGCAAAAGGACCCCTCAAGATGTGCCGTCCTGGACATGATTCAGGGTTGACCTGGTGAATCATGTGGTTTGACGTATTTTGAATGAGACGGTCCTTGAAATGTCCCCATTGTAAAATCACAAAATAATTTTGTCACAGGTTTGAAATCAATAGCTTTATTGCAACAGATGAGTCTTGTATAGTCAGGAATCCTTGTGTTAATGTCACAAAGCTTTTGTTGTGGACTAGTGTTGTCAAAAGTACAGACGGTGATACCAAGTCAGTATTGAACACTGACACTGGCGGATTCACAAACACCTCTGATTGGCAATTGTGTTTGACATCACAGAATGGATACAGGAGGCTCGGAGTTCGATTTTACCAGTAAATGTATGTATAGTATTTTTCTATACTACTGTAATATTTATACGAGTTAGATTTGGTACATTATTATGGTCAAAACGACATTGTACCTTTGTCAGTCCATTCAAATGTTTCAAATACACAGACACAATATACATTATGTTTAAAGTAAAAGACCGGCAGTAGCTTATAATGTTACTACAGTAAATGAATGCGTATTAATACAAAGGGAAAAAAGATGAAGGCGCCTCCTTGATTGTCTCGTTAGGATGACGCAGAAGTGCGTTCCAAAAAATGAGTTTTTTGACCCCTAACGTTACACCCCTCATCCCTTCGAAGCTCTCACTCCGGAGGGTAAACTCTTTGAAGGGGTTAGGCCCTTCCGAATGGAACGCAGGGAGTGATGCTCTTCACCGAGCTTGTGATGAGCTTGTGAACACTGTGGCCAATCAGAGGTGTTTTATTTTATTTTATTTTATTTTATATTTTATTTTATTTTATTTTATTTTATTTTATTTTATTTTATTTTATTTTATTTATTTTTTTAATATATTTTATATTTCAATTTATATTGTTTTATTTTATATTGTTATTTTGCCATTCAGATCTATCATTGCTGCTGCCATTTTATTGTGTTATGCATTTATTAACTTTATTTATTTTTAATTATTTTAATTTACTTTATTTGGACCATTGCTGATGCCATTGTATTGTATGTATTATATATGTATTAACTTTTAATGGTTTCAATTTATTTATTTTTATTTTTATTTATTTATTTATTTTTCCCCTCTATTCAGATTGACTAACCCGAATCACAAGCCACATGAGGGATCTTTTACACTTTTTTTTTTTTTTTTTTGGTAAAGATAATTCCAATGCCCCCCTTGTGAAAAATATTGATATTTTCATTTTTATATTACTTTTTTTTTCCCCTTTGCTGTTTAATTTTTAGTAATTGCCAGTGAGAATCATGACGAGCGCACAGCACAACTAACACTGAAATGTGAAGAGTTTAGACTGAAGCGAGGGAGTGACTAGATGAAAGAACAGAAGAGGAGTGTGTCTTTTACCCTGTGACCCTTATCATCAGTTTCTTACAATCTCATTAATGCTTATGAGCACATGACTAAGACTGGCCTTGCTAGCATGACCCGTGTCATTGCGTCAGTGTCATTGTTTTCCTCTCTGAATGAGCTGTGAAGGCACTTGCACAACTCCCAAGGAAACAATTACTTTCTTCTTCTTTTTTTCACTCCTAACAGCTTGTTTTTGGGGGGAGAGGGAGTGTACAGGAGTTGCTCTATGAACTTCTCTGACTGTTTTGAGGGTTGAGAGCCATGGTTTCATATAAAAAATGAATCAGACGGTATGCACAAACATACCACGCAGATGCATTTCTAAATGCAGCGATGAATGGAATCGAGCCAGCGTAGCTAGAAGCGCCTGCATTCACATACACGCAAAGAGTGTGTTTCGGGACTTAAAGTTTGTCATGCTTGATTTAGTGTTGCTTGTATGTTGTTGTGCTATTTGTGTGCTGAAGTTATTCACTTGTAGTGGCTGGAAGGCTCTGAGGTGTAATGGCTTAGATGCCAATCTTATTATGAGCCAGAGAGCTTTGGCAGTGTGAAGTGGTTCTCCATCAGCCAGGCCAAACACCTCCAAACCACCCCACACCTTTGACATCTCCAGCTGTGGCTCAAGTTAACCCTTCAGGCCTCTCAGATTCTTTTCAGTCTGACTTATTTGGCATCAGCGAGTATCAAAACATCTGAGGTATCAAAAAGCCTCTCTAATCTCTGCAAGTCGTGTTTTGTTTCCAAGCCTCTGATGGTTATCAGCCGTAATCTCAATGTTCCTCCTCTGTGTGATTGTTAATCTTTTCTCTCAGCCCCCCCCTTAAAACACCTCCATCATCTCTCTGGCTTTGAGCATCATTATTCTGAAATGAACACTTCCAAAGTGATAAATGAGAACCGGAATTGCAGTTGGTGAGTATATAAAACTTGCAAGTTACTCGCCAATTGACCGATAACGTTATCTGCTGTCACGTGTATGAAAAACCAGCACGCATCGCCTCTATCAGTCTTACGACTTAAACAGTCCAGCTGTACGACTGATGGAGGAGATGTGTGCTGGATTTTGTACACATGTGATGGCTAGACATCTTTGACTGTTGCTGTGATGCATACGTGCTTTCTGATGCATTCGGCTGCACTCTTTCAATTTGTTCTTAGATGCAAGAACACACTCTTGCAGTCTATTTAAGAGTCCATCCAAATTTGTGGATTTAACTTATGTGCAAAATTGGAATATCGCATAAAACATTTGCAAATAAAGCAGCTATTCTATCCAGTGAGTCGAAGAGAACCAAATCGTCACTTCCTGATTAACTGATGCAAAATCAGTCTAAGAAAAGTAGGAGAAGCCACTGTATATAATAATTTTCTTATATGATAAATAGGGCTGTCAGAAGTACTGAAATTTAAAAAATGTGACAATACCAGCATTTCCCCCTAGCATTTTGAGCACTGTTGAACAGATTCTTAAACATCTCTGATTGGCCGTTGCGTTCACACGCTCAACAGAATGGTCTGTGATTGGCTACAACGCTTCAAAAACCTGTTGTAAATAGATATATTTGACGCTCTTCACTGAGCGCTCACACAGATACACACGGGAGCGTTTGAAAGCAGCCGTCTATCAGCGGATCCCTAATATATCCGCCGATAGACGCCTGCTTTCAAATGTTCCCGTGTGTATCAGAGGTGTTTGAGGGTATGTTCACACTTGTCATGTTTGGTTCGATTAAAACGAACCCTGGTGCAATTGCTCTGTTAGTGCTGTTCATTTAAACATGTGTGAACGCTGCCATCCAAACTCTGGTGCGCACCAAACAAGCAGACCGAGACCACTGAAAAGACGGGTCTTGGCCCAAACTCTGGTGAGGTTTGAATAATATATAAATGCAACATGGACCACAGACATGTAAATGAACCAAAAACAGGAAGATGAGACCCTAAAAAGGACTGAATCCTCATGTTTTTCTCGTCATAGTCACGAGTTTGCCCATCACAGGCGTCAGACGCAGCAGCAGACCTTTTGTGTGTGACGGAGGGATTCCCGCCGCCAATTCACAAGTTCCCAGCTGGCCAAAATACCATCTTATGCAGGCTACGCACACACAGCAAACGCATTTATCTCAGGACAAAGTATTGTTTTGGAAGTTCCGTCTCAAAATCTGCAATATGTCATAAAATCCGACCAATCAGGTTGTGAACGTATCCCTATGCCTTTAGGTTCATTATCTTTTGGTTCGGTGATCAAATTGCTAATTTGAATGCTGATTGGACCAGGACTACATTTTTATTTTTTTTATTTTTTTTTATTTTTCCTTTTTGGTCCGGACCAAACGAACTGAACTACAAGTGTGAACACACCCTAAGAATCCTAAGATAATTTTTTTTTATTATTATTTTATGTTTTTTAATCTATTTTGCTCACCTGTTGCATTTGAACAAAATACAGTAAGACCAGTAATATTGTGAAATATTATTACAATTTAATAGAACTGTTTTCTATGTGATTATATTTTAAAATGTAATTTATTCCTGTGATCAAAGCTGAATTTTCAGTATCATTACTCCAGTCTTCAGTGTCACATGATCCTTCAGAAATCATTCTAATTTGCTGATTTGCTGCTCAAGAAACATTTCTGATTATTATCAATGTCGAAAACAGTGGTGATGCTTCATATTTTTGTGTGGAAATGTGATGCGTTCTTTGTTGAATAGAAAGTTCAAAAGAACAGCATTTATCTGAAATAGAAATTGTCACATTATTAATGTCTTTACTCTCACTTTTGATTAATTTAATGTGTCCTATGCTAAATGCAGGTATTACTTTTCTATTTAAAAAAGTCTTTCTGACCCCAAACTTTTGAACTGTAGTGTATTTGTGTGCTTATGTATTTTTATGCTTATTAGAATATTGCTTTGTTCACTTAGCAATATCCAAAAGCCAGACTTTAATCAAATCAATTGTGATATTTTATGATGTTTAGCATTCTCACTTGCTTTGCTGGACCCCAAAGTGTATGTAGCATTAGCAGTAACTCCTGGGTAAATTAAAAAGGTGCGCCAGATTTAATTATGAGCTGTTCTCCAATTTTGAGGATAATTACATGGCGGCTTTATGTCTCGAGGAAGTTGGGATGTGTGATGTGCTCATTCCTCTGAGCCCAATTACCCATAATCCAAAGCTTCTCCTCAGGAGACTTTGTGTAACATCTCAGTCAGAGAGGTTTAGCGTCAGCGGAAGAACTACCCGAAGTTCTGCACATCAAATACATACAGTAATGTCTGGGATCCAAGCTGTGCTGTAGTTTGAAACCATATTTTTATATTTTCTTAAAGGGATAGTACACCCCAAAATTAAAATTCTGTCAACATTTGCGCTCTCCCTCAAGTTGTTCTAAACCTGTATACATTTCTTTGTTTTGCTAAACACAAAAGAAGGTATTTTGAAGAATGTTTGTATCCAAAAAGTTGTGGGGCACCGTTGACTTCTATAGTATGGAGGAAAAAAAGAGCAATGAAATGTATACAGGTTTGGAACAACTTGCGAGTGAGTAAATGATGGCAGAATATTCACTTCTGGGTGAACTGTCCCTTTAAGAAAATCTGTGTTGTTTGGCGCCATAATGTTTGGGGGTTTGCTTTGGTCGCGTTTTAGAAATGTGTTTAAATCATTAAGCTTAATCATGAGCAATAGTAGCAGTGATGCTTAATTAGCAAATTAATGTTGTGTTTGCATTGCTGTATGTATGTTTTGCAGCATCTGGTGTTGTTTAGTTGTGCTCACTTTTACTATTAGACACGTTTTGTCCTTCTGTTCTGCCATATTTACTAACCTGCTTTCAGATATATTCATCAAAGTTCAAGTTTGTTCCATTTTTGTGAGTCTTCGACCTCTATCTGGGATTTCTGACCTCCGAAATGTATATCATGGCTCTGTCTTTCAGATAAAGGTCGAGTTATTTCCATCTGAGCTCTGACAGCCTTATGCACTGTCATCTTTGCTGTCATTTAGTACTTTATTTTATGTGGTATTTCAGAGAGAGAGGGTGCATGTCGGGTCTCGGGCCTTGAAGCCAGACGTTGAGAATGCAGAGAGATTTTCAGCTGAGTCACTAAAGGTTAAAGAAAGAAGTCACCTTTAAAGAAAAATGGAAATACTGTGTGCTGCACCAGAGATGTGTGTGTGATTCTCAGCGGTCAGTTTAATTATAGCAGCACAATTGATATGAAGAGCTGACACTGATATCAGATGAGTGTGGGATGTTGATTATTTCATGGTTGTTCTTACTTATTTAATGCTTCAGAGGAAGTAGTGCGGATTTGTGATGAATTATTTCTCAGGGCTGCATCGTTAGATGTCATTTGACTTTCTTTATCTTTGAGCTTAAAGAAATAGAAATCCAAAAAAGAAGAAACGGTCATTATATGAAGAGTTTGGTTCCAAAACGCTATAAGTCCATTTTGATTAATTTGAGTAAAAATGTGGGGTTTTTTTACCAAGAAAGCGGCAAGATGAAAACCGCTATTTTCTGTTTCAAACTTTCACATAGCGTTTATAATAACGTTAAAAATTCAAATTTAGATTTAGATTTTTAAAGATTTATTATAAAAATGGATTATGCAATAAATCCATGACACTTTTCTTTTTTTTTTTTTTTTTCAAAATGCATTTAATCCATTGAATCAATATAAAAGTTATTTTTCATATTTAAAATACACAACAAAGTAAGTTGATCCACATATATGACAGCCTCTGAACTTTGTCAATACTAATCTTATATATAGGCACTGGACTAAAAATACATTCAGTCGTCGCTCCCAAAATGCATTCAACGGGTCATCTTGTTAATGCTATAAATGAATGATGTCTCCGTTTGTCATTACCGATTAAAGAGTATCTGGCGCCACCGCACGGTTAAAATAAACCATGACAGGTTTATCAATGTCGTCAAAATTATTAATTTTTCTGTTTTTGTTGATCACAAAGTACAAAGTAGATAAGGTAAACTAGAATGCCGGGTGTATTCAGAGCGCCGCCATTACTGTTTACAGTGCGTGGAATGCTGCGCTGTGATTGGTTGAGCGGATATATCGCATTCTGCAGAGGAGAGAGAGAGAAATCTCTCTTGTGTTTAATTTAGGGCTATCTGTGTGACAATAACACAATAACAATTAAAAAATAACAACATTAAAGCAAGCTCTATTTGACCCCAAAGAATCGCCAGTAGTTCAAGCCAGGGTTGCCAGGTCTGTGTTTTTTCCTTTTTTCCAAACATTATTTGTAGCACGCCTCCCATCCAGTAATCACAAAGAGCTTTATGCTTTGTTGCTCCTGATAAGAAACAAAGTCTTAGCTTTCAAATTATGTTCGTTTTATCATGAAAGTCATACAATACATGGTGTTTTGATGCTCTTAAAGGCACAATATGTAATTTTTCACCACTAGAGGTCGCTTATTATTTGAGCATAATTATTATGTAACGTAGTTTGTTGTTATGGGAAGAAGGAGGCGGGAACCGGCGAACGTTCAACATAACTTTAATATATAAAATAAACAAACAACAAAACGATAGTAAATGCCAGCAGACCCTCACGGACGTCTGCCGGCCACACAAACATAATAAAACATAGAATAAAGTCGAGGCCTGGTCCTCTCTCGTCTTTCACTGTCATCGCTCCTCCTTTTATGCTTCCGGAGCTCCTTCGTGAGAGACTCGAGACCGGTGTGACTCGCAGCTGAAGCTCGTTATCACTCGTGTCACCGGCCTCGCACCATTCCCTCACGGCTCTCGCCCGCCCTGCTCGTCACATACCCCCATCGCCCCTCACAGGCCGGGGGGTACTCCCGAGACTGCGCTCTACTCCAAGGCAGCAAGTCCACCATTCCCTGCTCCTCCCCTTCATGGCAGACGATAGCAGGCTCCGGCCCACGGCGAACGGCAGCCACCCCACCTCGTCCCAGGAGCACGGCAGCGAGCTCTCCGTCCCACCTGTTGATAAATCGCTCCAGCACCACCGCCTCGGACAGCCACTCGCGGTCTTCACAATCCCGCGCTGCCCGACCTCCTCAGCCCCGCGATCCCCCTCAGCAGCGAGGGCTTTCTGACAGCATGTTCCTCCTTCCTCCCGGGTTTCGGCACCAATGTAACGTAGTTTGTTGTTATGGGAAGAAGGAGGCGGGAACCGGCGAACGTTCAACATAACTTTAATATATAAAATAAACAAACCCTCACGGACGTCTGCCGGCCACACAAACATAATAAAACTTTCACTGTCATCACTCCTTCTTTTATGCTTCCGGAGCTCCTCCGTGAGAGACTCGAGACCGGTGCGACTCGCAGCTGAAGCTCGTTATCACTCGCGTCACCGGCCTCGCGCCGTTCCCTCACGGCTCTCGCCCCGCCCTGCTCGTCACATATTATATCTGAAAATATATAGCAGTTGAATGTAATAGTTTGGGCTCTGTTGTTTTTAACATTTTGATCTGTAATATTATAGTAATTTACTAAATGAGAAGGTTCCCTGTATAGTTTACAGCATTAATTGAGAGAGATTTCTATATAATATATATTATATTTTATACTTTTTTTAAACCTTTAAAAGTGCTAGTACTCCTTTCCGACCTCCTGGTTTTAAAAACCCCTGTTTTAACCTACAAGTTGACAAGTCGAGCTTAAGGAAGTCTTGTATAATTCGTTTTAGGTTGTCCACCCTGACCTATCTTTATGTATGAAGTACTAACTGGATGTTTGAACGGTAGCATGAGCATCTGTAGTGGATTCTAGCAGTCAGGTGATGAATGCCCTTAATGTTTCATTTGAAAAAGTCATTATTTATCAGATCACAAATGCAAAATCACAGTGATATTATTTGGGTCGGTCTGGCAGTGACCAGTTTAACCTTGCTTTTTGTTTGAGCACAAAAAATGAGCCGAAGTCTATTCATGCTAGCATGCTAATGGATGCTGATCGCTATCGCGGCTGCTTTCTGAACTCAATTAGCAGCGTGATTGTGTAATAAACTCCCATTAGCATTAAAACTAGATGAGCATGCAGATCATCCGGCAGGAGCGCACAGATTTCTAGATACGGGTGTAGCGTCATGCTATGGGCTAAATCAAGGCAGAGAAATGCATAAATTTGGTCGTTAATCAGAAAGAACAGTCTTATTCATTTGATGGCAAATCGTCGTGATTGACTTAGAACATTTTGGCGTGATGAGTCGCTAGAGGTATAAAAAAAGCTTAAATTTAGCAAAAGTTCAGAACATTCTGCTATTTAGGATTCAGAGTCATACAGACAGCATGTATTATTTATATTTTTCCATTGCTCAAATCTGAACGTCTTTTGTGTGCCGTTTTCAATTCACGACTGAGAAGGAAAGAATGGCACCCTACGTGGTACGCAAGGTGTTGAGGATTAGTGTCCTTCGGTGTGAATGTGTGAGGAATGTCTGTAATGGGTTTACTGTAATCACTTTATCCCGTGTGCCGTTCTGACCCAGCTCTCCCGTACACCCACTCCACCCTGATTCTGCTGCTGCCACCAGGACAAGCTCATTTAACACCAATTAGGGACGATTTAGCAAGTGTTTTTTAAAGCTTTAGAGAGCTGGCTAGAAACCAGCAGACATGAAACCTAAAACTCATCAGCTTCACTCATGATTATTAATAATTTATGATATAGTGCCATAATGTAGTATTGAGCTTTTGGTTTGTTTCAAAAGTTTTGTCTTTATTTTATGCATTCGCTGCTACTTCGAGGGCAAGTGGAATGAAAAACTTAAAATATAATCAGTATTTCCCCGTCTGTGCTGTGTGAGAACACGAGTGGAGATAGACATTTTGATAAAAGATTTTTGCTTGTTTTATGTAACTTGCACTGAATAATAGTAAACATCAAATATAATTTTATATTGTCTAGTCAATGTTCATTTCAAGCAATAAGCCACATTATGATTATTTTATGAAGACTAAGATGTGTATTTTATTTAATCTGTTTTTTTTTTTTGTTGTTGTTGTTGTTTTTTATGATATTTTGCTTTATTGCCTGAAGTCTTGTTTTATATAGCCTATAACATGCACTGAAGAATAATAAAGGTCCATTTTGATTTCATATTATCTATTTAAGATTCATTTAAAGCAATAAGCCACATTACAATGATTTTACGTAGACTCAGTGGTATGTTTTATTTTGGTTTTTTATTTCGTTTTTTTTTTTTTTTTTTTGTATGACATTTTTGCTTCATCAATTCATCCATCCATCCATCCATCCATCCATCCATCCATCCACCCATCCATCCATCATTGTCTTCCCTCCATCCATCATCCATCCATCCCTCCATCCTTGTCTTCCATCCATCCATCATCCATCCATCCATCCATTCGTCCATGTCTTCTATCCATCCATCCATCCTTGTCTTCCCTCCATCCATCATCCATCCATCCCTCCATCCATACATTATCCATCCATCCATCCATCCTTGTCTTCCCTCCATCCATCATCCATCCATCCCTCCATCCTTGTCTTCCATCCATCCATCCATCCATCCTTGTCTTCCCTTCCATTCCTTTTTATTTATATTTCTCTCCTTCCTCTTTTCCATCCATCCATCCTAAACGTATTGGGGATTTTATGAAGACTAAGAAGTGTATTTTACTTAATGTTTTATTTTTTTAATGATATTTTGCTTTATTGCTGGAAGTCTTGTTTTATATAGCCTATAACATGCACTGAAATATAATAAAGGTCCACTTTGATTTCATATTATCTATTTAAGATTCATTTAAAGTAAAATTACAATGATTTTATTTTATTTATATGTTATTTGTTTTTTTGTTTTCTTTTTTTTTTTTTTTTTTTTGGTGACATTTTGCTCCCTTCCATCCATCCATCCATCCATCCATCCATCCATATGTTGTATTCCTAAAATCACTCCGAACAACTGATAGCGAAGTGAACCATAGTGCCTAAAAACCATGGTAAATCACTGTAATGCAACTTTATTTCTTTTATGCATCATCAGAATGATGAAAACATCAATAGATTGATATATGGGAACATTAATAATCTAATAATCAAAAAATGTTTTCCACCAAGTAATATAGTTACCCTAAATGCTTTTTATGCTTGCTAAGCAACAAATCAACATGAAGTATTAATATAGTAAGTGTGACCACATGACAGAAGAAACACATGAATTTCTCATGTGGTCACATGTAGAACACATGTAAACACGTACTTTGCACATGGGAAATGTGGTTTTGGAACCGTTCCCATGTGAAATCCATGTGATTACATGTAGAAAACAGTTTTTCTGTAACATATTTGAATGTCGCTCAACCAATCACGGTTTAGCGTCTGATTTTTTTTTTTTTTTTTTTTTTTGATCTGTAGTAGTCATTTAGGCATCATTGATTATTCCTGTACTTCCCATAATGCATTGTCTTAGTCCATAGTGTAGTCGTCTCCAGGGTTTTTTGTAAACACAGTTTTCTCTGTATATTCTCTGTAAAATTCCTTTTTGAGAACATCATTCCACAGCAATGTCTGCAGAGCAGTCGGTAACATCAGCAGGTTTTGGTCACGTGGGACCGTAGACACTGATAAGCTTGAGTTACCTGCAGGCCATCAGGTAGACGTTTACTATAGAGCGCTCGTGTGTCTCTGAGGATGGGGTGGTGATTGGGAACAGACTTCAGCTTCGGCAGGTCTTCAGTGGATCATCGTGCAGGCGTGCTCACTGCAGCAGAAAATTGCCTGAGATGAGCAAAGTGAAAACCGGGAATTTAAGAAATGGAGAATTTGCTCTCCTGGAGGGGTGAGGAGAGCCAGGTGAAACGATGATGTTAAACTGAAACACTCTCTATTTTGTCTGCATTTAGTTTTTCCTACTGTTTAACTGGAATTAGTGGTGTTTGCTAAGACAATCATCGCTGCTCATACATAATGTTAGTCAATTGAACAAACCCTAGACCAGATTATTAAACTTCAGAGTGTAACTTCCAATTTATTTTATTGCAGTATGTTGTTTTTGATGTTTTATTTTAAGCTATTTTTAGAAATGTGTATTTAAGTTTTATATATATATATATATATATATATAGTGTGTGTGTGTGTGTGTATAGGTACATATTGTGTGTGTGTGTGTGTGTGTGTGTGTGTGTGTGTGTGTATTAAATCAATAATTTATTGGTTAAAAAGTGTGCAATCCCTGAAACCACTCACAACACCATTGCAACCTTATAGCAACCACTCTTATCATCGTGGTGATGATTTTTGCGTGGACAAGCTCCACTCACACTTCCTTTTAGAATATGCAAAAATCTAGTTTAGGCATCATTATGACTCATTACCAAACATTTGAATCTATTCCATATTGGCTGCCATCATGTTTTGTCTGGAATATCTTCCCTGCGGATATTCAAGCACCGTTAACATGAGTAATCAGTTTACAGATTAATAGAATCGCTGCAAGGTTCTTCACTCGGGCCTTCTGACAGAAAGCATGACTCAGGGACGTTGTAAATGTGATGTAAAACAGAGCAGAAATGTAAAATGGTGATGTACAGTCTCTCTGGGAAGAACACAGTGACTTTCTGTCCTTTGTGTCGTCTGCAAATGCAACATCAGCGCAGGCCAAATCTTTGTAAGTGCAATCATGGTTCTCGCTAAAAGCCTTCCACCACTTGATTCTTAATTATTAATATTCATTTCCTGTTCAGACAAGACTACCTCATCTTCCTGACTGCACACAAGAATCATCATCTTCTCCATCTCCCTTGTTCCGTCATCAGTCCTGCTCCGTCTAGCCATGTTTAATGATACACACTGTAGTTCAGGTCCATTTGGAGAAGACATTAGTAGACGGAGCCAACCCAAGGTTAGCCATTGTCTGCTAAATTAGCAGAGGAGCTCTTAGACTTCCTGGAATGACCGATGTGTTCTTCAGCCTGACATGGTTTGTTTTTCCTTATGGCTCAGAGCAGCACAGGGAAGTAGGGTTGCACGGTATACCAGTACCACGGTAGCATCGCGATGCTAAAGCTTCAAAATACTGCTGATGCCACTGTATTTTTAAATGGTAGTATCGTCAATACCGTAGTACCATAAGTAATGTTGTATGTTGCACTATTTAAAACGCTCATTTGAACACTTAATGGCTGCAGAAACATTAAAAGAGAGTCTTTTTGAGTGCCATTGCCCCTAGTGAATGCTGTGTAGAATTCATGCCTTGTTGTGTGTTATCCGACGCTTCAGTTAAAAGTCTGATTCCAGCACATTTTGCAATGAGATGTTGCACGTCATTATTTGCGCTGCGGTTTATCAGATGAAAGGGACTGAAAAGATTTTATAAATTAGTAGCTCAAACTTCTATACAACATAACATCTTTATATAAGACTTTATTCTGTCAGTTAGCGCTCATTTCTGGAACACATGATTCATTTCTAGAATTATCTTTGCGATGACGAAAGCATTGCACATTTGCACTCATTTCTTATCAATAATTTCATTCCTTATAAATGTGATTTTAACATTATAAATGAATTTATATTTTATAATATACATATTGTCCTCCAGTCAGAGTCGGAAATTAAGATATGGAGCAAAAAACTTTCCTGTATGAGTTCTTTTTTTATTATACAGTACTGTGCAAAAGTCTTAGGCATGTTAGTATTTTCACCCCAAAAGAATGGTTTTAAGCCAGTTATTTATATCTTTTGCTGTAGGAAATATCAGTTTACATTTCCAAACATTAATTTTGTCATTAATTGTAATAATCCAGTGATATTTTTTGTATGCACAAGGAGTCTGACAACAGCCGGTTTGCTCCACACAGAGATCTGATCTCACCATCATCAAATCTGTCTGTGTTTACATGAAGAAACAGATGAAACTGAGACAAACTAAATCCAGAAGAACTGTGGCCGTGTCTCCAAGACGCTTGAAGAAACTGACCTGCAAAGATACAGTACTGTGAGAAGTTTTAGGCACTTAAAAATGCTGTAAAGTGAGGATGCTTTCAAAAATACTGTCATAAATAGATTTTATTTATCAATTAACTTCTATTAACTAAATAAAATCAATATTTGGTGTGACCACCCTTTGCATTTAAAACAGCTTTTGTCCAGGTACACAAGTTTTTCAGGTAGCTTTGCAGGTCGGTTTCTTCAAGCGTCTTGGAGACACGGCCACAGTTCTTCTGGATTTAGTTTGTCTCAGTTTCATCTGTTTCTTCATGTAATCACAGATAGACTCAATGATGGTGAGATCAGATCTCTGTGTGGATCAAACCGGCTGTTGTCAGACTCCTTGTGCATACAAAAATATCACTGGATCATTACAATTATTGGCAAAATGAATGTTTAGAAATGTGAACTGATATTTCCTACTGACACACTACAGCAAAAGATTAAATTAAAACCATTATTTGGGGTGTGAAAATACTGACATGCCTAATACTTTTGCAAGGTACTGTATATAATTAAATCATGATATAGTTTAGCAATATGACACGAGCAAGAGTGCGTTTTTTCCAAATATCAGCATGATTGCAAATGTGACTCATTTTATACAATTCAATGAACAAAAAGTTATTATTAAATGACAGTTTAAACACAACAATCAATATTGATGTTGTGCTAATAACAGTGAAAATAGTTATTTTAATAGTGAATAGTTATTTTAATAGTTATTTAATAGTGAAAATAGTTATTCTAGACAAAGTAGAACTGTTGCACTTGCAATGAATCTGTGATTTTGAACGATTTGGGCGATTCAATGAGCCATTCGTAAAAACATCATTGCTTCATTCCTAAATGAATATCGGTCATTTTGAGTGAATAGTTTGAATGAATAATTCAGTTACTCATTCATTAAGACTTCTTTCTTTCTATTAAATTAAAATGTATTCATTTAAAGAGAAAGGAAGAAAGAAAAAGAAAAAAAGCTCAGTTTTCAGTGTGGGTATTTTTTTTATTTTCTCTCAGTCTAGTCACCGTTGGCTTGCTCAGTGAGTTTGTAAGGCTCTATTCTCTGTAGAACTGTTTTGGAGTGATTTATATGGTGAAAAGTGCTACACAAATACATTGAATGGAATTGAATTAATTATGTATGAATCTGTATTGCACAAAACAGCAGTTTCTTCTATAGTGTACTATGGCAGACAAATGCAACAATTTACACTAAATATTACTCAATTGCCCATTGCTTATTTAATTTTAACTTCATGCAGTGTATTAACTTGTGAAGCAGTCTAAGTTTTGATTGTTCAGACTTTTGCTGGGAAGGAACTTTTGAAATGTTAATCAGATCCCACCAAGTTGGAGATTTCTTCACTTAGAGTTAAACCAATGGGTGACATTTCAGCTGCCGTGTGTGCACAGATTTTCCATTTGGACTGAAGCTGTGAGAAATCATGTGCATAAATATGCAGCACTGATTAATTCACAAGATGAGGGCCATATTCTAGAAGAGAACTGAGATTTCCAATCATAACGGCACATACGGAGGCCCACAGCGGCCAAATATAATCTTTTTTTTTTCTTCTTTTTTTTCCTGTCTACAAAACAAGTTTTTGTTGTGTTATTGGGTATTTTTTTATTATTATTATTAAAAGTGATTAAATAATTAAAAGAGGGATTTAAGGGGAATAACAAAAAAAGAAAAAGAAAAACTGTAACCCAAAAAAAAAAAAAAAAATCCAGGTCTATTAGTTAGCCTATTAAGTAATCAATTTAAACTTTTTGCCAATAATATATATATTTTTTAAAAATATATTGACTCATATTTGTATGTCCAACATACCACCATATCAAAAATGTTTCTTGTCTCATCACATTCAGTTATGAATTACATTGATTGTGTCATATTAATCAAACAATAGCATGTTTTCAATTCAAAATTGTGAAATTTCATTAAAATGTTGAGTAGTTTGCGTCACTGGATATAATTGTCGGGTCACTGAATATTTCAATCATATCACTGTTGTCAGATATTAAATGTTTAGCTAATTACTCGCCACATACTCTTTCACTGCTAAAGTCCCGCCTTCTTTGATTTGATTGGCCAGCTGAGCTCACTCATTCTGACAGTGATGAGCGCTGTTAGACCGCTGAGGCAGACCAGCCTAAAAATGTAACTTTTAAAACTTTTTTTTTTGTCATCCTAACAACAAATTGAGTGGTGCGTAATGGAGTACAGCAGAGCAGCATCAATAAAGTCAAATATTGGGTGGGACAATTTGGCCATTTATAATGTCTATGGTGGTTTGTTTTTGTGTGTGTGTGTATGTATGTGTATGTGTGTATATATATATATATATATATATATATATATATATATATATATATATATATATATTCTGTCATTACTGTCTGTTGTGCAGCATGATGGTCCTGCGAGCCACTTTTAGCAGCTTTTTTTTTTTTCAGTCCTCTAATGCAGCAAAATTGCTTTGAGTTTCATGGATCATCAGTCCAGTCATTAGAACCAACGACAGCATCTGACTAGAACACAAACACACACACATCTGTTACTGAACCTGCATTATCAGCAACGAACGACGTGTTAAAACGTGTTTGCCCTGCCGTGGCTGGGCATACAGAGCGATCGGCTTTAATTGTGAGGGGATGTCGGGCTCTTAGTGAAAATGAGGCAGAGACTCAGTCGAAATGTCTTGTCTTTGTTCCGTTTGCATCCCAGATAGATTTCCGGAGATCAGAGCACGACTCCTGTTTTGGATTTGGCTCACAAGACTGCGTCTCATGCATTGATTACTCACGTCAGTGGTATTAAAGGGTAGAGCGAGCAAGGGATGTAGGAATCATTAAAGAGGGATTCGTTTGACCTTGCGGCCTTATATTGAGCAGCTGCGGCATTGGAGGAATCGTCTTTAACCGCCTTACACTGCTGTTTGATCTTCTGTGCTCTTATAAAGAGATAAACTGTGTAAGGGTTGTTTGTTACTGAAATGAGAGCAGTGCTCAGTGCCACATTTATTAGTGCTAATTTTGTGGATGGCAATGTGCTGGTGTTGTTTTTTCTTGGATTGTTGATTTGGTGTATTTATTTAGTCAAAAAATAAATAAAGAAAGAAATAATGAAACTGATCAAATTTGCCTCTAAATTCTGATTTGATGAGCCACATTTGAAGCAGTGTTCTGTGTAAAGTCCCATGTGATTTTGATTTAAAAATAGCCTAAAATGTGTCATTAAGAAAGTGTTTCTTCATCATTTTCTGTCATTTGCAGACACCTTCGATGGAGATGTCTATGAAATGGTCAAAATAGCAAATAATGCAAATGCATGAACTGTGTTAAATATATTAATCAATTCCATGATAGTTCAGCCAAATCTGAAAATTGTCATCATTTACTGAACCTTATGGCTGTTTTTCCCAGATGTGATTTAGAATGACATAGCCTGATGTTCTGTAAGGTCATAGATGCAGTAAATCCTCAGTGTTCAGTAAACTAGAAAACACATCTACTGTTCATCTGTACCAGTCTGTCCTGATCCTGCAGCTTACGGCTCAAATCGCCTCTCTGCTCGTGTTGTTTACAGAACGACTGTTACAGTTGTGTTTGTTTGCTTCAAAGTGATTGTTTTAGTGAAAATATAGCAGAAGTGCATTTTCATTTAGGTGAAATGGCAACTGTAAAACGTGGAGATTTCTTTTTTTCTTTTTTTTTATTATTCTTTTATTCAGCAAATGTAACATACCAGCATCTGACGTTAAACCCATATTGAATCTCTACATTTCTAATATATGGCAAATAGGATGGAATGAATGTACAGTTGCATGAAAAAGTATGGGCACCTCTTGCAGAATCTGTGAAAATGTGAATCATTTTAACAAAATACGTGAGATCATACAAAATGCATGTTATTTTTTTATTTAGTACTGTCCTGAGTAAGATATTTTACATAAAAGATGTTTACATACAGTCCACAGCTGAATTTATTATGATAACACCGTTCAAAAGTTTGGGAACCATTGGTTCTTAATACAGTGTGGTTACCTGGATGATCTATGACCGTTTTTTTTTGTTTTGTTTTTTTTTAGTGATAGTTGCTTGTTTGTTTTGAGCAGTTCACCTGAGCTCTGTTCTTCAGAAAAATCCTCCAGGTCCTGCAGATTCTTCAGTTTTCCAGCATCTTTTGCATATTTGAACCCTTTCCAGCAGTGACTGTGATTTTGAGATCCATCTTTTCACACTGAGGACGACTGAGGGACTGAGGAGGGGGTGAAAACTTTTGAAGATCAAGGAATATTGTACTTAATTTGTCTTCCAGGAAAATGCAAGTATCTTCTCTTGCTCCGGAAGGGCAGTACTAAATTAAGAAAAAAAAAGATATTTCAACAAAATAAGAAATATTTGTACATCTTCATCCTGTTCAAAAGTTTTCACCCCCCGGCTCTTAATGCGTCGTGTTTTCTTCTGGAGCATCAGTGAATGTTTGAACCTTTTTTAACAGTTGTGTTTGAGTCCCTCAGTCGTCCTCAGTGTGAAAAGATGGATCTCAGAATCACACAGTCACTGCTGGAAAGGGTTCAAAAGGGTTACTGTAAAAAATGTATTGAAATGATATTGTAATGAGAATTTTTTAAATACTCTTAATATTGCCATGAATATAGCCATTGTTGCTAATATGGTGTTAAATCATAAATAAATAAATATTCAGCAAAGGTGTGTCAAATTAATCAAAAGTGAAAGTAAAGATATTTATAGTTTTTAGATAATTTTTATTTTTTTTTTCCCCAAAATTCAAAGATTCAGTAAACAAATGTATGAGCAGAAAATCAGCAGATTAGAATGATTTCTGAAGGATCATGTGACATTGAAGACTGGAGTAATGATGCTGAAAATTCAGCTTTGCATTACAGAAATAAATAATATTTTACTATATGTTCAAATAAAAAACCTCTTTATAAAACTTACTGACGTCAAACTTAGATTGACAAACAGAGCTCCTGCGGATGATGGCGTTGTGATGCTAATGCCACTCAGTACTATAATATTACACCTTTACTTATGGTTGGCTTACTTATACTTGTTTCTGCATATTAAACTGACATGGAAATTATATATTTTTAAAAAAAAAAATATGCAGCTCACCTTAGGGAAACTATAACCTATTTGCCTTCCAGATGATGATGTTAACTGGTGATTTGTGTTCTAATGGCAAGCACAGCACTGAGCAATCTATCATTCTGACATAAAATGTGTTTTTGACTGTAGAACAGAATAGTTCAATCATTGAAACGCAGTGTAGGTTATGAGCAGTTTTGTTCTGACATATCTCGCTCTGTTTTCATAACTTCACAGTACAACATATAGAAGAGTCTGCTGCTTTTCTCCACAGCCTCATTTTCATGTGTCAGATAAAATATGCCATCCACTGTGACTAAAGCCTGTAGTCTGCCGTCAGTCTGTCTGTCCATCTGTTGATTTAGTAAAGCTCACTTGCATTATTAATGTCTCCAGTCACATTAAGCAGCTATTTTTCAGCAGCTCATTATAAACAGATTTTATCTGTTGGCCCTGATGAGAAACTCTCTGTCTCTCCTTTACAATGAAGGAGTCAGAGCTCAGAGCAGACGTCCTGCAGATCTGTGCCGTAATGTTAGCGCTTGCTCAATGGCGTCGAGCTCACACTGTTTATCTTAGTCAATCAGAAATTCATTCGGTTCGTTCATTGCGCCGCCCCGCTCAAGATTAAAGGATGATTAATAAGACTTCTGATGCGTTTACACAGCCAGAACCTTTTAAGATGACTTGCAATTCAGTCGCTGATATCCAGTCGTGCTAATGAGATGTCAAACATCTGACAGACACTCACACATGAGGGGTCAGACATTAACATCGCTGCTTGTTCTTTCATGTTGGAAATTAATAATAAGAAACTTGTCAGATCTACTCCAGCTGGTGACTTTTGACACTTGATATTGAAGTATCGGCTGATATTTTTCAACTGCTGCCACATGATCGTTTGAAAATGTTGGACACTAGACTGCTTACAGAGTAACTGAAGTCAACATTGAATATTTGTTTTAATTCATTTAATTTATACAGTATTTCATTCTCTGATACGTGTTCCTGTACTTGTGCATGTTATTTAATATATATATATATATATAACATATATATATATATATATATATATATATATATATATATATATATATATATATATATATATATATATATATACACACACACACACATTTGTACATATTTATATTTTTATATTTTATATATATATATATATATATATATATATATATATATATATATATATATATATATATATATATACAACGTGTGTGTATATATATATATATATATATATATAAAATATAAAAATATAAATATGTACAAATGTGTGTTTATGTGTGTATGTATGTATGTATGTATAAAAATATATATATATATATATATATATATATATATATATATATATAATATAAAATATATAAATATATATGTATGTGTGTAAGTTTGGGATCTGTAAGATTTTTAATGTTTTTAAAAGTTTTGTCTGCTCACCAAGGCTGCATTTATTTAATTAAAAATACAGTAAAAACGGTAATATTGTAAAATATTATTAGAATTTAAAATAACTGTTTTCTTTTTGAATATATTTTACAAAGTGATTTATTCCTGTGATGCAAAGCTGAATTTTCAGCATTATTACTCCAGTCTTCAGTGTCACATGATCCTTCAGAAATCATTCTAATATTGCATATATATATATATACACCTGAAAACCCTATATGCTGACTTAAAAGTTAATTGCAGTTAGTCACAGATACATCATTAGAAAAATAAAGATCTGTTGGAATATTGTCGCAGACAAAAGCTTTAGATGCAAAAGGACTCTGTATTTTGTTTTATTTTCATATTGTAAATCTTTAGACTGCTACATTCCATTAGTAGGAAAAGGTCTACATTGCAAAATTCACAGAGCAGTGAGGGTTCACGACATCTACTCAAAATATGCCACATTACAGACATAAAATGTTCCCTTTGACGTCCGCCGCTTTGAATCGGTTCATCTCGATTTGATTGCAAAGTGTCATTGCAGTGATTTGAGTCTCTTTGTTCTGTTCTTCCAACCTGTTCGCTTTTTCTCCTTTTCTTTTTTTATTATCTTCAGCTGTGACACAGCTAGAGAAGTATATAAAGATTTCATGTTCTTTCTCATAGTTCATTAGTGATGGCCTTTATTGAACTAAGTGAATAGAGCATCTTTAAGTCTCTCTGATATCCTCTTAATGTCGTCTCAGTGTGGCGGAGTTAAAGACCTGTGATTTAAGTTTATCATCTGAAGTTTATGTGGTTTCTCGCCAAAAGCTGAACGATGTTTTAGTTCTGCGAGGGATCGCATCAGTAATGACATTATTCTGAGTTTAACTAACCGTTTTTATGGCTCATTTTCTACAGGCTATTGTTAAAGGGTTAGTTCACCCAAAAATGAAAATTCTGTCATTAATTACTCACCTTCATGCCGTTCCACATCCGTAAGACCTTCGTTCATCTTCAGAACACAAATGAAGATATTTGTGATAAAATCCGATGGCTCAGTGAGGCCTGCATAGACAGCAAGATAATAAACACTTTCAGATGCCCAGAAAGCTACTAAAGACATATTTAAAATTTATTTTTCATGTGACTACAGTGGTTCAACCTTAATGTTATGAAGCGACGAGAATACTTTTTATGCACCAAAAAAAAAAAAAACCTTTAACAATATCTAGTGATGGGCGATTTCAAAACACTGCTTCATGGAGCTTCGAAGCTTTATGAATCTTTTGTTTCGAATCAGTGGTTCAGAGCATGAATCAAACTGCCAAAGTCATGTGATTTCAGTAAACGAGGCTTCATTACATCATAAGTGTTTTGAAATGGTTTAATTTTAACGGTTCACGTGACTTTGGCAGTTTGATACACGTTCCGAAACAAAAGATTCGTAAAGCTTCGAAGCTTCATGAAGCAGTGTTTTGAAATCACCCATCACTAGATATTGTTGAATAAAGTCGTTTTTTTTGTTTTTTTGGCAAACAAAAAGTATTCTAGTCGCTTCATAACATTATGGTTGAACCACTGTAGTCACATGAACTGTTTTAAAAATTCTTTAGTTGTTTTCTGGACATCTTGCTGTCGATGGAGGCCTCACTGAACCATCGGATTTTATCAAAAATATCTTAATTTGTGTTCCAAAGATGAACGAAGGTCTTACGGGTGAGGGTGAGTAATTAATGATTGAATTTTCTTTTTTGGGTGAACTAACCCTTTAAGAACAAACACACTCATTTAAATATGATAATGAATTAAAAAGAATAGATAGAACATGACCATGGTCTCGTTTTCTCAAATTTTTATTTAAATAGACAGTGGCTGACATGATTTTTCTCTCATTTCAGAGTCTTCCTGCGAGCCATTAATCAGTACGCCGCCGTACTCAGCAAGAAGTTCCTCGATCAAACCAACTTTGAGCTGCAGGTGAGACTTAAAGTTGCCTACAACAAATCTTGTTGCTTGGAGCACAAAATCACTATCATTGTATGCTAAATCTCCTTTTGTGTTCATTGCAAGAAAGAACTAAAGAGATACCTTTATAATGCATTTAGACTAGTAAAGTGCTTCCAGAAAGCAATGATATGAATGAGATTTCTTGTTTATGGAAAGCATGCCTTTTAATCGTGACTATCAGCCCGGTTGTGTTAGAGGAAGTTCCAGCAGGGATCATTAAATTTCTTTCTACAAGAATAACTCATGACAAGCTAATGGGCTGCAATTTCCGAGCGTCTGATTTAAATATTTGAAGCGGCTCTTCTCTGAGCATTGTGCTCCTGGTAGTTGTTGCTGGTTGTTGCCTCATGGTTATTCTTATCTTGGTTCTCATTTTACCCGTGAAACCATCTGGCGATGCGCACTTTGGCTTTCAGAAGCCAATAAATTATTTTCAAATAATTGTTGTGAGTGACATCAGCCCTTCTGTGCATTAAATAGCTGTGTGCACTACGAGAATTGCTCATACTTTGTTCAGATCCTTCACAATAAGTAATAAACCAGTGTGCATAACCCGTCTCCTCATTATTTGTGCTACAGACATGAATGATTCCTCAAATGTCTTGATGAGCATTACTTTAGTAAGTGATCAAACTTCCGAAATCCAGTTTGTAGATGTCTAATTGAAAGGGTTTTCTAATTCTATTCTAATATGTAGTCATATTAAAGTGCCCCATTATGCCCCATTAAAGGCTCCTCATTTTCCTTCACATCTACATGCATCCAAGGTCAAAAAACACTTTAATTTTCTCATAATATACATTGAAGCATTACCTCTAAACGGTCTCTCTAAACCCCTCCTTTTTGTGAGCTTCCTCTGCTTTGATTAGTCATATGGCCCAGTCTGTTGTGATCGGTCAACCACTTATAGCGCGTGTCAGAAATTAAACATCCATTACCATATCTGAATTTCAGCTCTTCCTCAGCACTTGAAACACAGTGATACGTACAGTAATGATGGTGTCAGTTTTACCATATCAAAATCATCAAACTGAATTTGCTTTGGCAGCAGAAAACGGCGTCTTCTCGACATGAGCAACACAAAGTGTTTGAAAGCGGGGCAAATTAGACGTTGTTCGCCAATGAAGACCAATCGCTGGCATTATGCAAATTTGTTACAAACATATGCAGGTTCGAGAAGTAAGAGACTGAGACTGGAATGACTCACAACTCATTTCAGGCAGTTCAGATTCTTTCTCTTGGCAGACAAAAACTCCATTGATCTGCACTTTGATCTTTAAAACTTTTTGTAGACCTTTTACATTCACAAAGTGCTATTTGGGGGGGGGGGGGGGTATGATTTAAGAGCTGTTCACACCAAAAACAATAACTCAATATTAGCATCCACACTAAAGCAAGATAATGTTCTGTTTATACGTTAAGCGTGTACTGCGGTAATGGCATGTACCTCTTTAAAGGCGGGTAAATTCTAATTGGTTGTCATTATTTTAATCGTTCATCAGCTGTTTCTCCGTGTCATTGTCATATTAGTTGTGACGTGTACTTCCCTATTCTCTGAGAATTAGGCCCTTTAGTCGATTTTTATTTAAATTAGGAACTGAAGTCAAATCATATCTCTTCTTTCTCCTTTTTTTTCCCCCCTCTCAGTTGTGGAATAACTACTTCCACCTTGCTGTGGCGTTCCTTACCCAGGAGTCTTTGCAGCTGGAGAACTTCTCAAGTGATAAACGGGCCAAGATCTTCCACAAGTAAGCATTAATATCACAAGCACCTACTCATAATGTACCACTACAGAATTGTATAACATTAACCTCTCAACAGGAAGAATTACAGAGGAAAAATATATGTTTATGATGCTTGAATCTTTAAAAAAGCATCCTTTAAGCATCTGTTCGTCAGAAATAATGCATTTGGAGTGTTCGGATGAGAGTTGAAGTGTTAGACAGCCGTGTTGTCATGTTACATTTGCATTTATTCATTTAGCAGACGCTTTTATCCAAAGTGATTTACAAATGAGGAATACAACAGGCAATTCATCTTAAGGAGGCAATAACATGAGAAGTGCTTGTAATACAAAGATTTAAACATCATCCAGATTAGTACAAGTGAGAGGCATATGTAAAAAAAAAAAAAAAAATACTGAAAGCACAGAAGTAGTTGCATATAGGGCAAAAAAAGGTGAAGGAGATTTGTTTTTCTGAAAACATGTACAGGTTCTGCATCACTGTTCAGAGCTTTAGAGAAGGAGAGACGGCAGGGCTGAGTAAGAGACAGAGGAGTGAAGAGCCTCTTATCTGCTCCCCGAGTTTCTGTCTGTGTTTGCCCGTGGCGTGAGCTCATTCTCACAGAGACGGATCACTGTCTGTCAGGACTCTTCAGCCTCTGGAATCACACAGCCTCTCAAGAAGCATCCTCTCAGAAACACGAGGACACGTTTTCAAAACCACCCGTTTTCTCAGGACAGTAACGGCGACTCTTTCTCGGAGGTGTTTTTGCTTTTAGGTTTTGGATGAATTGCACAGATTTTGCGAATACACAAGAAATTAATGGCCAACAATCTCTGCATCAGAACATCATCCATCCATTCATCCATCCATTGTTCGTTGGTGAATTGGTTGGTTTGTTGGTTCATTTGTTGGTTTGTTTGTTTGTTGGTTGGTTTGTTCTATCCATCGTTTGTTGGTTGGTTTGTTAGTTTGTTGGTTCATTCGTTGGTTCATTCGTTGGTTCGTTTGTTTCATTTGTTCATTGGTCGTTCCATCCATCAATCCATCCATCCATCATCGGTTTGTTTGTTGGTTCCATCAATCCATCCATCGTTGGTTGGTTTGTTTGTTGGTTCGTTGGTTAATTGGTTGGTTTGTTGGTTTGTTTGTTTGTTGGTTGGTTTGTTCTATCCATCGTTTGTTGGTTGGTTCGTTAGTTTGTTGGTTCATTCGTTGGTTCGTTTGTTTCGTTTGTTCATTGGTCGTTCCATCCATCAATCCATCCATCCATCATCGGTTTGTTTGTTGGTTCCATCAATCCATCCATCGTTGGTTGGTTTGTTTGTTGGTTCGTTGGTTAATTGGTTGGTTTGTTGGTTTGTTTGTTTGTTGGTTGGTTTGTTCTATCCATTGTTTGTTGGTTGGTTCGTTAGTTTGTTGGTTCATTCGTTGGTTCGTTTGTTTCGTTTGTTCATTGGTCGTTCCATCCATCAATCCATCCATCATTGGTTTGTTTGTTGGTTCCATCCATCTATCCATCCATTGTTGGTTGGTTTGTTTGTTGGTTTGTTTGTTAGTTTGTTGGTTCATTCGTTGGTTCATTTGGTTCATTTGTTCATTGGTCGTTCCATCCATCAATCCATCCATCATCGGTTTGTTTGTTGGTTCCATCAATCCATCCATCGTTGGTTGGTTTGTTTGTTGGTTTGTTGGTTTGTTTGTTCGTTGGTCGATTCCGTCTGTCTGTCCGTCTTTTTAACTTTTAATAAAGTAACAGGTTTTCAAATAAATATTTTTTTAGTAATCAGCCATAACATTAATATAATTAATGGTATCAACTTGAAATGTATGGTTTATTCATAGTTCCCTCATGTGGCAATGTCAAATCTGGATATTCTAATATTCTTCTTGTCCTCAAAAGAAAGATGAGCAGATTATATTTTGGGTTAACTATCGCTTTAATTTTAATACTAAACTTGTGCAAAAATAAAAGCGCACAGAGCTCAACTCATTGTCAGCTACAATGCAGTCTAAATTGTTTACTTGCTGACAGCATTTCAACCTGATTACACTTCATGTCCTGGAATTCTACAAAACAAAAATAAGAAGCACAAAGTTGGCATTTTGAGGGCTTTTATCAGAAAATGTGCTGATGTCTTGAGGATGATGCGTCTCATATTTCTAACAATCTGTTCGGCTACTCGATCTTTGTTCTTCTGTGCTGTTTGCCCCCCCCCCCGTTCTGCCTCTTTCAGAGTGACGGTTTCATTCCTTCCGAGCCGTAGCCTCAGCTTTCATCCTTCCCTCAACCTTTCATCACTCCATTCTCCCTGTGTTCTGCTGGAGGTGTCATGCTGACCTCAGAGGCTGCTGCTGCTGCTGACTCTTCACTCTCTGTCTTTTTTCTCCTCTTTTCTCCTCAGAGTCAAAACTGGCATCACAGTAAAGGAGCATCCAGGCCAAAGCTCAAATACTCAGTACAGATGTAAGAAATTTACTGGAGAACATGGTTTTGGTGTGCCATGCTGGTTGATAAAGGGGTTTAGTGGTGTTTTGGTGAATTATATGGTTGATTATCTGATCTGGGTGGTTGCAGTGAATGCTAATGAGTTTCTTTTTGTAGGTTGCTGTGGTTTCTAGGGTGTTCTATAAATATGACCAGGGCTTGGCATTTACTTTTTTGCTCACCAGCCACTGTGGCTAGTGGTTTTCCAAAGATACTAGCCACTCTGCATTTTCACTCGCCACAGTTTTGACATTGATACCATGGGGAAAACTTCCATATAGCTGTCACTTTAAGACCTGATGCATGGATCCATTATACTGTTACACATGCGTTTTCTTTCTCAACTCTTTACGTTTACTTAAAACACAACTGACTGTGTTTATGTGAATACTCACCAAGACCGGCATTTTGACATTATTTTGTGTGTATTTGACTGTTTAAGTGCAATAAGCAGCGAAAAAGTACTCAGTTTAGTACCGAGAGGCGGCTTTATGGGCGCACACTTTGGATGTGAGCACAAAATCTGTGGGAATTAGTAAATTTATTCGCGGTGCACGCAATCCCTGTAACGCCAACAATATTCATCCGGATCAAATGAAACGAGCGAGTGAGCGGAGGCGGTTTGTGTGTCAACTCACTGTCAGAGAGATGAGAGAGAAAGAACAGCTGGTATCTTGTCTCTGTTCTGCACAAAATGAGTGTTGGAAGAGTTTCAGTTGGAATTAAAAAAAATGTATATATTAAATTCAACCCACCAAAGTGGCTAGTAAGAGTGACTGCGTTACATGCCACTGCTGAAATTCACCCGCATTTGGCGGACTGGCGGGTGTTAATGTCAAGCGCTGGATATGACTTATGATTTGTTCAGTACCTCAAGTATGAGCAGGTTAGCAGCCACTTTAGCAAACAGCACTAATAGAAGTCCCTCGCTTTTTTTTTTATCTGTCGCTGTATAATGTTAGCATCTCTTTTCAGTGAATGTCCCATGGGCTGGCAGGTCTGAGTGTTAACAGACTCCGCTTTCTCTTCTGTATGAGTGTGAGGACACACACCCTCGGCTGTCTCTCTTTCGTTCTGTCACTGCGGACACCAGAGATACAAATTATAGAATACCGTTTAGCAGGAAACAGACAGACCCGTATAGAGAGAGAGAGAGGGGAAGATGTGTGAGGAAGGCTACAGGAAGTCAGAAGGAGGTGAAATAATTAAGAGAGCAGGTCAAAGAAGTCAGCATGTGAAAGGAGAGGTGAGACAGGGAAAATGAAGTGTTTGAGATGAGTATGAGAAGAAACATTCACTATCTGCACCAGCTTTTGAAGCATAATGCCAATTATTACAGGACATAATATTGACTGAAAAACAGATTTGTAGATTTTTTGAGATGTTTCAGATGTTTTTGAAACATTCTTCTGCATTTATTTGATCAAAAATACAGTACAATAAGTAATGTTGTGAAATATTATTACAAGCTGTTTTCTATTTGAATATGTTTTAAAATGTAATTTATTCCTGGGAACAAAGCTGAATTTTCAGCATCATTACTCCAGTCCACAGTCTTCATTATTGTCAATATTGAAAACAGTTGTGCTGCTTCATATTTTGTTTATGGAATCTTTAATTAATAGAAAGTTCAGAAGAACAGCATTAATTTGAAATACATTATCCATGTCTTCACTGTCTTTTTTTGATTAATTGAATGCATCCTTGCTGAATAAAAAGTGTTAATTTCTTGCTGAATAGTTTAGTTAAAATGACTGAAAGTGTTGACATTCTTCCAGAATAACAACACATATTGGTATTGCTTTCAATTAAAACACAGATCACAGAGTTTTGTTGCAACCTCAAGGTGAATAAAGCCCTGGTCAGACTCGAGGTGAGTCACGTCACGTGCTTTAGCATGCTAGCAAGCATCCGGTCTGCCGCACAAAAATGATTAAACACCAGTAACGAGGGTCAAACTGAAGGAAGTAAGACTCGGAGGAGTTGCGAGAGGCTTTACTGTGTGTTAACTGGGCTCCGACGCACCTCGTCCTTGTCATCGTAAATTACGACTGGATGAGAGCATATTGACAAAGCAATCAATGGTGGCTCAGAATTCAGCCACAGGCATCCCAAAATGACAGCGGTAATGAATGGCTGTCAGGGCCGCTGAGGCCGCTGGAGGTAAAGCATAAGGGAACTGTCGCCATGCTGCTTACTTTACACTTTCTTTAAATGAGAGCACTGATTCGGGACGCTGAGGTATCGTCTGTGCTCTCATCCTCTGTCGTTTTACTAAACCTGTGTGACGTTGATTCAGGACAGCTTTTATTCCTCTCTCTGTTAGTATAATATTATGGTTTGCAAGTTGACCATAAATGTTTCTCAATTCCAGGAGAATAAATTTAGACGTTCTTACAAATGTTTTGTGGTCTTTGAGCATGATTTTATGAAGTCATCTGTCTTGATCTTTCTCTGATATCTTCATATTTCTATTTATAGGTATCAAGACATGCGGCGACAGATTGGCTTTGAGATCCGAGACATGTGGTACAACCTAGGTGAGCTGCCCTTTATTATTTTATTACACAAAAATAGATATGTCTATCTGCAAGTGATTTAGTTTGTGTGACTCTCTCGAATACTTAATTCTGGTCGGTGCATTGCAGCTTGTTTTTTTATAATATTATATAATGTCTTGGTTTTATATAGTTTTGCATAGCAGAAGTGGTTAGACTGCATATTATTCTATGCTCTCGCATGATTTTTTAACTCAAAATCTATATTTCATCTCCATCTATTCATGCGATATATATCTGTGTTGTTATTGGGGCTGATGTACAGTCAGTCTGTACAGGTTAAAGACGCAGTGAAGCCATAATTAAAGTATTATGGCTTTTAGTCCATGTGTATTAGCTTTCAGTTCATTTCAGCTCATTATGTGATCAAAGCTGAATTTTCAGCATCATTACTCCAGTCTTCTGTGTCACATGATCCTTCAAAAATCATTCTAATATGATGTTAAGAAACGTTTCTGATCATTATCAATGTTGAAAACAGTTGTGCTGTGCTTTCTGATGAATGGAAAGTTCAAAAGAACAGCATTTGTTTGAAATAGAAATCTTTTGTAACATTATAAATGTCTTAGTCTCAGCCTTAGTCTAATGCTAGAAGACGAAAAACGACGATATGAAGACGAAAAAGAAAAATATGTTAACAAAATGCAAGTTTTGGCCATTTGTGATCCATATACAGCACCTGTTACAGTATTTTTAATCACTAAAAACAGTGGGACATTCTAAAACAAAACAAGTGCCTTAATGTACTAAAACAGTCATATTAAAAGATCAAATTCTCTATACACCATATTGATAATGCATACTATATGCAGGCGAGCAGATGAGCCCACAATATGATCTCATAGCGGTTAAGCATTTTGTTTATAATGGTTTTCTATGGAAAAATGCTTAACAAGAAACTGTGTGTTGCATTCTGGGCTCATCTGTTTGCATCATTAAGGTGTATATTGAATTTGGTCTTTTAATATCACTGTCTTGCTACATTAGCACTTAGTACAAACCTGGTAAAAAATGACTGGCTGGCAATGAAAGCAAGCCTCTTTTTGCCCTCCAGGTGGGTGTTCCTATAAGGGTGTGACGTCATGTGAAAACGAAGAATTGTAGAAATACCAACTTTATATTTTCACAACATGATTCTGAACAAAATGCTTTACATGTCAGTCAGAAGGCCTCTCAGACCAATGAAAGAGTCCAGAACTTCTGCCGTCAGTCTTAAGGTCTGGCTACGTGAGACTGCAAATGTCTTCACTGTCACTTTTAATGAATTTAAATGCATCGTAAACGATATAGTACACATTTAAAAATTGGTAGTCTTTCACTTCCAGTGTTCTAAATCCTTTTGGCTATTTGAAAAAAGCGAATTTCTTAGATGTCCCTAAAAACCACGGCATCTTTAAAAGGTTTCCCAGCTTTCACATACCATAACTTTGGTGTCATTTTTCTCTGTGTGCGGCTTGTGTCTGCCACATTTGTATTGCTTACAGTTTTAGCACTGATTTCAAGCAGGTTATTTTTTGACCAAGACACCTAACTGTTATTTAGAGCCATGGATACGGAAATGCTCTGAAAGCAAAGGTGCTAATTAGTGGCAGGACAGTTGAGGAAGTACCGCTGTGAAAGTATTTTCAGTTCCCACATTCCTCTCTGAAGGAATTTTTGCCACCTCAGGGTAGGTGTGTTTCTCAACAGTCTTTGATTGTTCATTAGCTTGCTGCGTTTGATACTGGGTTTAGTCACATACACCAGAGATTCGCAGATGTTTGCCTCTATTCAGTGCTGTGATTGCACGAAACTCTGAAGATTAGCGGAGCGCAGATGAAAGTCTGTCTTTTGAGAGCTTTAGAAATGGTGCCTCCAAAATAGAAGTTGTACACACCTCACGAAAATACATAAAAGTTGTTGTTAGACACAAATAGGCACTGCGAGGAAGAAGCGGAGAGACGATGTTCCCTCTGCTGCTGCACCTGCCGGCAAAAATATCACAAACAGAAAGCCGATGCTGTGTGTGTGGCATAAAACGCACAAAAAAAAACTAACAGAAAACATCTTAAATAAATAATCTAAAGGATTCAGGCATCCTAAATTGTTTCTTCTGAACAATCCTGCAGGTCCACACAAGATCAGGTTTATCCCCGAGATGGTGGGTCCGATTCTGGAGATGACGCTGGTTCCGGAGATCGAGCTGCGTAAAGCCACCATTCCCATCTTCTTTGACATGATGCAGTGCGAGTTTCACTTCAGACGCTGTTTCCAGACGGTCAGTTTGCACAGACATCAGTACCTGTGTGATTTCTGTGGTGATGAACTGTGTTTGCATTCTAATTTGCACACTCATACTGCATACTAACAGTATAGTTCATGGGAAAGTACACTGTTGTTCAAAAGGTTTGGGTCATTAAAATAATTTTTAAAGGTTTAAAAAGTTTTTTTTTTTTTTTTTTTTTTCCTTCTTCTCAGCAAGGCTGCCATAACATTTTATACATTTTCTATTGTAATATATATTTTTAAATGTACTTTATTTCTTTGATCAAAGCTGTATTTTCAGCATCATTACTCCAGTCTTCACTGTCACATGATCCTTCAGAAATCATTCTAATATTCTGATTTGCTACTCAAGAAACATTTTGTTATTATCAATGTTTTTTACCACTTAATATTTTTGTGGTAACCATAATATATTTTTTCATGACTTTTTGATAAATGGAAAGTTCAAAAGTTTAGCATTTATTTAAAAACCGAAATATTTTGTAACTTTATAAATGTCTTCACTGTCACTTTTTATCAGTTTATGTATCTTTGCTGAATAAAAGTATTAATTTCTTTTAACAAATCTTAATAACCCCAAGCTTTTGAATGGTAGTTTGTATGTATGCAGTACTTTTAAGTAGGGCTGTCATCATACCAACATTTCAGTAGTACATACTAAAAGCACAATTCTTTGTTACCACAGCAAAAATGAATATGCTACAGAATGGATTTCTTATTTAAAAGGTTAAATAATAATATGAATATTAACATATTAAACTGAACATGTACTCTTTTTAAATGTTTCTCTAATCAAACATTGCTTCAGGTCTTTCAAGTAATTATTCAAGTAAACAGTTGGACACATCACCACGAGGTGCAAACACTATATTGAGCGTTTCTGCAAATAATCATGTGAGCAGTTGAAAAGCAGCCGTTCTAAAGGTGTAAAAACCGCTGCTTTATATTCTTTATTCTTTGAAAGGCCATCACAAACTCCTGTTGTGAGGTAAAAAGCATGAACGGATGTACATTTTTAAATCCATGTGTGTGCTTTTAAAGTCACCACTTTTTTTTTTAATGGAATATACATCTCTTGTCTGATGACGTGTCACTCACATCCAATCCATCAATAGCAAACCACAACCATCCAATTAATTCCCCATAGACGAATGGGGAATTTTTTCTTGTTCCACAAGCCGTTTCACTCAGATATATGTCAAAATAGGTAAGAAAAGACTAGCGCAACTTCCGTTGCATGCAGACTATAACATGTTCTGTATGCACTAGTTCTCATTTGGCAGACTACAGAATGTGAATAGTGCACATATTAGGACGCAGTCCATTGTGCCACGTTCCGCAGAGATCTCCGTCTACCTCAAAAATCACTGCGGAAAAGTTACGGATTCACTACGTCCTCAGATATGCTTTGCTTTAATGCTAATCTACAGATGTGTGAGATCTCTCATTTGTTGTTCTTCTGAGAGTGTCATTGGACTGATAATGCTTCAGTACAGCCTACTGCAACTTCAGTTTGATCTAAAATCAGTGTTTGACGCCCTGCATGTTTAAACCTGCCGGTCCTATGGGACACACTAGTGTGCCATTCAAATGAAAAGCTTATTGAGGGCTGCATGAACAGACTGAAAACATTACAATTAATGCAAATAATGACACACAGGATGTCAGTCATGTCTTATCAGAGCTTTTGGTGTGTCTGTTGTCAGAGATCATTTGTGCACCAGTGAAACACACTTGGGTTTATGTGAAAAGGCAATTGCTGGGATGACTGGTCTATTTGGAAAGCTGGCACACAGGTGCCCCTTGTGTATAAAACCACCTATTTTTCTCTCATGTTTTGGTCTCAATTTCTCACTTTTTACTTTTTACCTGGACTTGTAGTTTGAGCAAGTCATTTATAAGCTTCAAACACTTTAAATTGTCATTGTATGCAGTACAATGAAATTTAGCATAACGTCCCTCAGAAAGGCCAACTATAAAACACTGCTACATATTAAAAATAAATAAATAAATAAAAAATAAAATAAAATTATTTTTAATGAATTTATTTGATATTAAACTAAAAGAAGCTATATATTATTAAATATATATTGCTAATTTACTACAGACCCTGTGAATCAACTGCTTTTCACATTTGTGTTTTTATCATAAATAAAAGGTGTACTTTTGCTAACTTTCTTATTTATGGAAGCTTGTTTCCACCATGAAATAAAAAAAAAAGTTAATTTCAACTTTTTATCTCACAATTCAGATTTTTTACTCAGAATTGCATGATATATTGTCGGAATTGCATGATATAGTCGGAATTGCGTGATATAGTTGAAATTGCGTGATATAAAGTCAGAATTGCGTGATATAGTCGGAATTGCATGATATAGTCAGAATTGCGTGATATAAAGTCGGACTTGTGATATAAAGTCGGAATTGTGTGATATAGTCGGAATTGCGTGATATAGTCAGAATTGCGTGATATAAAGTCGGACTTGTGATATAAAGTCGGAATTGCGTGATATTGTCGGAATTGCATGATATAGTCGGAATTGCGTGATATAGTTGAAATTGCGTGATATAAAGTCGGACTTGCGTGATATAGTCAGAATTGCGTGATATAAAGTCGGACTTGCGTGATATAGTCGGACTTGTGTGATATAAAGTCGGACTTGCGTGATATAGTCAGAATTGCGTGATAAGTCGGAATTGCGTGATATAAAGTCGGAATTGCGTGATATAAAGTCGGAATTGCGTGATATAGTCAGAATTGCGTGATATAAAGTCGGACTTGTATATAAAGTTGTAATTGCGTGATATAGTCGTAATTGCGTGATATAGTCGTAATTGCGTGATATAGTTGGAATTGCGTGATATAAAGTCGGAATTGCGTGATATAAAGTTGGAATTGCGTGATATAGTTGGAATTGCGTGATATAAAGTCGGAATTGCGTGATATAAAGTCGGAATTGCGTGATATAGTCAGAATTGCGTGATATAAAGTCTGACGTTTTTGACTTTATAACTTGCATTTCACAAGTCAGAATTGTGAGACGCAAACTCGCAATTACGAGAAAAAACCTGTCCACCAGGCAACAATCGCAAGGCTGATTACTTCATAAAATATAACATCATACTTTGTGAGGTTAGGGATTTTTGAAGTAGTAAATTCAATGCTAAGTATGACATCTACGTCTGTTAGTTAGTTAGTTTGGATGAAGTGAGGAGGACAGAAATCATAATGTGTGTATAGGTTTGCAGCGTTTTCATCAATGCTGAAGTCATCTCACAGCAATATGAAGAGCAGCATCTGAAAGAAAATCCCTCAGACAGCTTGTCTGTCTGTCTGTGTCTCTGATGAAGCGCGGTGATGGTAATGAGCAGATAAAGTTGAGCTCACAGTCGGTGTGACTGATAACGGCTGATTACTCTCTGACACAGCGCAAGAGAGCGAGAAAACGCAGGAGGAGGAGAGGGAGGAGGGCTGGGAGGAACGACGCTAATGAAATGAAAAATTAGCCACACTCGTTATTTACGGCTGCTGTGTTTAATTGCAGTTTGAGAACGAGATCATCACCAAGCTGGATCACGAGGTGGAAGGCGGCCGAGGAGACGAACAGTACAAAATACTCTTCCAGAAGATGTGAGCTTACACACACACACACACACACACACACACACACACACACACACACACACACACACACACACACACACACAGATAGTGATGTTAATATAATTGCTACATAAGGAAACAGAGCAGAAGAGTTTGTGCTTTTAAAAACAACAACAAATCAAAACTGACCCTAATTAATTTGCATGTATTTAATCTTATAAATGTTTAATTTTAAATATTTAAAAAATATTTGCACATAAGAAAATGCATATAAATGTTACAAACTCACCATATTTGATTTACATTAAATATTTAACAGGGTCTTTACTTTACAATAAACATTAACTGAAATCAAATAAAATATTAAAAAACGTATTTTATTTAAGATGACATTGATGTACTAAAATAACTAATACTAAATAAACTAAAACTAATACATAAAATAATAATAAAAAAACTATATAGACATTTAAAAATGACAAAAACAGATAACAAAATTACTAAAACATAAAAATGAAAGTGAAAAACAAACTATTTATACTAAAATAACACTGACATTTAATAGTAAATAATTTATTTAAATTAAAAATTATATATTATAATATAATTAATTTAAGTTTAATTTTAAATTTGGTTTTATTGAGCTTGGTTCATCTGTGGATGTTATATGAAAGAAATATGTTTATTTTCATAATCTTTCATCAAAATACATTACTTACTCTGATTCTGAAATGAACTTTTCTCCTGATGTAATCAATGACACACAGGCAAATATTACCCAATATTAATATACCTTGTCAAGTCCATACATCAATTTAAAACGGTGTGTTTTGCTCAGAAATATGGCATATTGTTGTAATTTTTGTTGACTTTGAGTTCAAATTAAAGGAAATCAAATGACTTTCATGTTGAGTCTACATACATTGCAAATTCTGTTTTGAGACAAAGCGGTGTGACCTCCATCATTGATGTGTGTGTGTGTGTGTGTGACAGTCTGTTGGAGCACTGCAGGAAGCACAAGTATCTGGCTAAGACTGGTGAAACCTTCGTGACTCTGGTGGTCCGTCTGTTGGAGAGACTTCTGGACTACAGGACCATCATGCACGACGAGAACAAGGAGAACCGCATGAGCTGCACAGTTAACGTGTTGGTGAGGAGAACATTTAGTCTCTTAACAGCGCATCAATGCAGCAAAACCTTGAGATTTTACAGTGCATCTTTATGGATATATATGCATCCTGACGGAGCGAGTGTGTAGGCGTCCTGATGAAATGGAGTAATTGCAGCAGCTCCTTTGTAACGAATCTTGTACATTCCCACAAGTGTTAACGTCACAGCTTTGTTCAAGCATAGCATCAGTGAAGAACTTGGATCTGACAGTATTAACTCTATTATGTATTTCAAAAACATACTGAGACACAAGTGCACATTATATCTGAACATGCTGTTGGAGTCCTTATGTGTGAAACATGACTCTTGTGTCGTCTCGCCGGTCGGTGTGCAGAAATCAACAGCACAAGGACAGATGTTACTGGGGTGATGATGGATTCTTCTAGAGCCCATTATCTCTCCAGTACTGTCTCGGTCTGAGTTTGTGTTTTTGGTTAAACTGGGGTCAGCATGTGTATATAGCATGAATAAGTGAAGAGAATGTGACCTTGTATGTGTGTGTTTCTGTTACAGAATTTCTATAAGGAGATTGAGAGGGAAGAGATGTACATAAGGTGAGCGACTTTATCTTTTCTTCCTTCCAAAAGCATGACTTTACCTACCTCTGGTTAAATCTTTCTCTTTTTTCTTAAAAAAAAAAAAAAAAACACATTAAATTGATCAAAAGTGACAGGACAGACATTTATAATGTTGCCAGCTATTTGTATTTCAAACAATGCTGTTATTTATTCATTATCCAGAAAAAAAAAAATATCATGGTTTCCACAAATGGTTTTTAACATTGATAATAATCAGATATGTTTCTTGAGCAGCAAAATCAGCATATTAGAATGTCTCAAGGATCATGTGACACTGAAGACTGGAGTAATGATACTGAAAATTAAATTAAAATTAAATAAATGCAGCCTTGGTGAGCATAAGAGACTTCTTTAAAAAAAAAAAAAAAAAAAAAACCCTTTAAAAAAGACTTTTGAACAGTAGTGTGTATATATACAAGCGCTATTCGCTTGCTAGGAATGTTTTTTCTTCGTCAAAGTTTTGTGTTTGGTGAGCTTATAAAGTATTAAAACTCAGTCAAATCAATATTTTTGTGTACAGTTATCTAATTATGTCATCCAGTATCGTGGACTTTCATACAAACGCAGCTGCTGCCATTTTGTGACTTTTGTTTTGTACACTGTTGGATTATAAGATAACAAACAGGTACGATTTTAAAACAGTTCCATCTCAGATCAATATCTCTTATCCCCATCATTATTTATGTGGCAAAATGCCGTTTATCTTTAAGACTGTTTAGTATAGACAACAAAAGTTTCTCCAAGTACGTGAACATCGAGCTAATCTGAACTCTGTAGGTGCTCTGAGCTGCTGGCCTTTGTGAATGTGTTATTGGAGCTTTTTTTTTTTTTTTTTTTTTTTATGGAGTTTGTGTTCAGATTGTTAATGTCATTCGTGTGTGTGTAGGTACCTGTACAAGCTCTGTGACCTGCATAAGGAGTGTGATAACTACACAGAAGCCGGATACACCCTACTGCTGCATGCTAAACTCCTCAAGGTAATGTTACAACCGGCTCTCAATTGTAACATGAACAAGAGGCAACACGGACAGGCAAGTAAAGAAAAAGAATGATTTATTCATCAAAATAACATATTTAACGAAAGTATTCAAACAATCAGTAGTCAGAATATGAACGTTAGTACTGAAGAATGCATGGAAGAGGACTGTAAGCTGAAGGTCTGCATGGATGTTAACACAAAATCAACAGAAAACAATCAGAGTCGCTCGGTCAAGTGCAGTCACATCGTAACGCGCTTCTCTCCAATCCACAGCGCTGAAATTCTTATAGCCCCACTAATGAGCCTCGGTTGGAAAAAAACACAACCCCACAAACGTCACACCTACAAACCAAACACAAATATTTCCCAATATTATTGTTACTTCATTAAAATATCAGTACTGGTCATATAGCAACCACAATTCTTATGGTCAAAAGCAAGCAGTAAAATGACAGTCATCCTCTTTCAGCTTACCCCTGTCCCTCCTCTCCCACACTCCAGCAATCCTGATCCTAGAAGCACTTTTAAGGAGAAGGGAAGAAAATGGAACAAGAACAATACCAAAGCGGAAACTCTCCCTCACCCCCACTCCCCGATCATTCAGAGCAAATAGCATGAGACAAAGTGTCCGCAAGCACATTTTCCACGCCTCTAATATGCTTAATTAGCAAATTATAGGGTTGCAAAAACAAAATCCATCTCATTAACTGCCCCCTACATACACATCGAAATGCTGAAGAGTCTATATTAAGGCAAGTGCTTCCTTCTCAATAACCGAATCATTCGCTTGATATGAGTTAAATTTACGTGAGAAATAAATCACTGGGTGATCGACCCCATCCATTCCAGTTTGAAGGAGAATCCCACCTGCCCCGACCTGGCTGGCATCCACTTGGATCTTAAAAGGTTTGTCGAATTGCGGCGCCGCCAAAATCGGAGCGGAGGACAGCAGAAGCTTGACGTTATCAAAAGCTTTTTGACAACATGAGGACCAAACAAACTTAACAAAACCTTTCAGCAGATTAGTTAATGGGCACACAACAGACGAAAAATTTGGGCAAAAAGCCCGATAATACCCAGCCATACCCAAAAAGCGCATGAATTATTTTTTCGTAGAAGGAACAGGGAATTTTTCAATAGCACACACTTTTTCTTGCAACGGGCGGAAGCTACCTTGTCCCACCTCCCTTCCCAGATAGACCACAGTTGTTTTCACAAATTCACATTTGGTCAAATTGACCGTAAGATGAGCTTCAGTCAAACAGGAAAACAAAGCGCAAACTCACTCCAGATGCTGTTCCCAGGTATCGCTATAAATAATTACGTCACCTAAATAAACTGCGGAGGCCGCGAGTTCCTACACAACACGGTTCATCAGTCTTTGTAGGAACATAATCTGGAAGATGTTATAAAGTCAGTAATTTCTTGCGCACAAGATGTTAATGGCACCTGCCAATATCCTTTTAAAAGATCAAACTTACTGACGAACCTAGCGGCACCCACTTGATCTACGCAGTCTTTAACCCAGGGAAGGGGGAAAGCATCAGGCTTTATAATCTGTAATTTGTAATCTTTGGAGTCTGTAAGAATTATCAGATTTTTTGACAAGTAAACACGGAGAAGCCCAGCTGGAACAAGGTGGCTTCGCTAAGCCAATATCCAATAAATATTGAACTTCAACCTCTACCGCCCGTTGCTTCACAACTAGCCCATGATAAAAGCATTGACGAATTGGTAACGCATCACCAACATCCACATCATGCTCAATTAAATGGGTACGTGATGGGGTATCTCCAAACAGAACTGGAAATTTGTGTATAATCTTTATTAACTCTCTTTGCTGAAAACTAGACAGATGGGTCATTAAACTATCCAACTTGAGTAAAGTTACAGAATTTGTCAGACTAGGTTGCAACACACAGTCTGCAGGAGCTTTAACTTCCTCCATTTCCCCCGGCACAATACCGTTTCCCTCGGAAACTGATAACACAGCAGTGATTTTAGATTCTGCACAATCACGAGAGAAATACGGCTTTAAGAGATTGACATGACAGAGCTGCATAGACTTCTTTTGATCGGGTGTAGAAATAAGATAATTCAACTCCGACAGGCGCTGAGTGAATTTTGCCCGAGAATTTTGCCCGAAATGGCGAAGCAGGCAACGGTAATAATACCAAAACCTGATCGCCCAGAGAAAACTCTCGCATTTCAGAGTCATGATCAAATAATTGCTTCATTTTTTTTTTCCCCGTTTTCTCTCCAAATTCTCTCGCACAGCCTGACCCGCCAAAAACAATCTCCTTCTAAACCCATTCACATAGTCCAATAGGCTTTTTGGAGGCTCCTTCCCCTTCATATTATCCTGTAAAACAGCTAAAGGACTACAGACTTTATGCCCAAAAACCAGGTTGTTCTGACTAAAACCTAAACTAGATTGGGTTACCTCTCTTGCTGCCAAGAGAAGCCAAGGAACCCCTTCCTCCCAGTCATGACCCAGTTCAGTGCAATAAGCGCACAACAGAGCTTTCAGCGTCTGGTGGAAACGCTCCAGAGCGCCTTGACTTTGCGGATGGTATGCGTTTGACTGTTGATGTCGCACTCGTAACTGTTTCAATATCTCGGCAAACATTTTGGAGGTAAAATTCGTTCCCCGGTCACTTTGGATAATTCTTGGGATACCAAAAATGGCAATAAATTGCGAGAGAGCTTTGACCACGGCCTTGGTGGTAGTTTTCTGTAATGAAAAAATCGTGGGATATCGGGTGTTTTGACACATGACCGTCAACAAGAATTTATTCCCTGATTTTGAGAGAGGCAACGGACCCACATGGTTGATCAAAAGATGCTCAAACAGTTACCCCATATCTGGAATGGGACACAACGGAGCCGGTTTAAGAGAGCGATTCGGTTTACCTGTCATTTGACATATGTGACACGTTTTAATAAACTTAGAAACATCCTTTTTTAACAGGGGCCAATAAAAATGTCTCAAAATTCGGTCATAAGTTTTCTTTACACCCAAATGCCCCACAACAGGACCATGCGCTACATTGAGCACCACTTCCCGCGACTTCATGGGAACTACAATCTGCACCAAGGACTCACCCCCGCTATTCTCGCTCAGGGACATTCATTTCCGTAACAGCATTCCATCTTTAACAAAATATCCGGTGGCTGCACTTTGCACCTCATCTGGGGATAGAACAGCGTCAAATAAACTAGCCAATGTAGGGTCCTCCTCCTGCGCAGCTATCAGCTCTGCACGGGATAAAGAAACTGGGAGAAAAGAAAGACCAGGAACAGCATAATTACAGGACTTTCGCAAAGGAGTTTGATCAAATTCTCCCTGAATAGAATTACAAGCTGCTTTTGTTTTAGAACGAGTCACAGCACATGATGAAAACACCTTTGGAAATTCCTCAGCAGCAACATCGCACAAATTGACAGTAGATAGTGGAGCGACAATAGGTAACGGGGATACATCTGGCCACACGCTCTCCAGCCAATTTATTACCCAAAATCACATCCAAGGCAAGGATGGACGAACACCCATGATTACCTCACCCTTTACCAGTTCAGATTGTAAAACAACCTTGTGCAATGGAACGGACATACATGCAAGTGCTATTCCTTGAACCAGCACACTTCTTCCCAAACTTGAGGCTGCTGAAAACGGTAAGGTAGATTCTAAGATAAATGATTCAGAGGCACCGGTATCACGCAGAATCTTAACAGGTACATTCTCACCTCCCCCCGGCAATGAAACAAACCTATCCGTTACAAACGGAGCATAACTCTGATTTAATCAAGTCAACCATTCATCCTGCGGGAAAACCTGAAACGGCTTACCAGCAGAATACAGTTCAGGGTGAACACAATCAGTCAATAATACCGGTGAGAAAACATTTTCCGATCTTATTGAACCCTTACTTCGAATTTGTTTATTTTTGAGAACGGGACATTCCTTTTTCCATTGCCCTTCCTCAAAGCAGTTACGGCACATGGAGTCAGGAATAGCTCTTGGAGGCCCATTATGCACTCTATCTGTATTTAATAAATCAGGTTTTTTCGTAAATTAGACCTCCGGTGATTCTTACCATAATTCCTACCTCTATTCACTCGATAATCACCAATCCTATTTTTGTGTGTTATCACGAAATCATCAGCTAACGCTGCAGCCTCCCCAGCAGTCTTAGGCTTGTTCTCATTAATATAGATAGCGATATTATCAGGAATAATACATTTAAGCTGCTCAGTGAGAATCAATTCTCGCAGGCTCTCAAATGTATGCACATTAGAAGTAGAGCACCAACGATCAAAATAAGTGGTTAATTCACAAAGAACTTCAACATGGGTTTGTCGCTCATTTTTTTTCCAAGTGCGAAAACGTAATCGATACGCTTCCGGGACTAATTCAAAAGCTTTAAGAACTTCAGTTTTTACTTTCATATAATCTTTACGGTCCTCTACAGAAGGCGAAGTATAAGCTTCTTGAGCTCTACCAACTAATACTGACTGAAGCATAATTGTTCGATCAGTACTAGGCCAATCTCGTTCATCTGTCACACTCTCAAACAATGAAAAAAATATTTCAGGATCCTTTTCATTCAATTTTGGTAGCAACTTCAAAGTACTTACTAATTCTCCGGAACGATCACGATCTCTAACACCATCTGCTGATAGCCTTCCATCAGCCATGAGTTTCAGTCGTTCTATTTGTAACTGATAATTTTGAGCTTGTCGATCTTACTCTAATCTTTGTTCAAGTTTTTCATACTTAATTTCACGCTGCTTTACCAGATCATCCGCCCTAAGTTTTGCTAATTCAGTTTCTTTTTCTTTTAGTTCTTATTCGCGTTCCGTAGCTTGCTTATACATTTCTTTTTCATGAGCCTGCTGCAATTCTAACATTTCCTTTCGCTGTTCAAACGATAGGTTACTTATCAAATCTCCGTGATCCTACATCAGCTGTTTCTGACACATCAGTTATCACGCCACAATCAATACATTTCTTTTTGATCAACGCTCTCAACTCACCTTTTCGTAAGCGTTTATTGATCCCCACCAGTTTATAACTTTCTACAGTCCCCCATAATTGCTGCTTCAAAACACAAATTTAATTTCTCTTCTGACGGGGGAATTAACGAAATCTTCTAACAAAGTCATGTCTAAACAAATTCCAGACTAGCGCAGTAACTGACAAATACACTACATCATTAACAAACATCAGACACGATAAGACAATCCGGCTCATAACCAAATCTCCCCCTAAATATCCCACACCCACAGCTAACTAACTCAACCCTAACTCTTCTGTGTTTTCCCAAGAGTCGAGCAATTGGTCCAGACCTGCAACCACAGCCGTGCACTTAACCCAGGAATAACAGGAATATATATCTGGGGAGCATAACAAATCATCATTTATGAGCCACATTGACTTACCTGTCTGAAGCCAAACACGAACAAACTGCTTACCACGAGCGCACCTGATTCTTTTCACTAAATATCACGCCATGTCCCATTTGAGAGGAAAAAAAAAAAAAAAAACGGACAAGCCCCCATATGTTACAACCGGCTCTCAAGAGGCAACACGGACAGGAAAATGAATGATTTATTCATCAAAATAACATATTTAACAAAATGATTCAAACAATCAGTAGTCAGAATATGAACGTTAGTAGTGAAGAATGCATGGAAGAGGACTGTAAGCTGAAGGTCTGCATGGATGTTAACACAAAATCAACAGAAAACAATCGGAGTCGCTCGGTCAAGTGCAGTCACATCGTGACGCGCTTCTCTCCAATCCACAGCGCTGGAATTCTTATAGCCCCACTAATGATCCTCAGGTGGAAAAAACCACAACCCCCACAAACGTCACACCTACAAACCAAACACAAAAGGAAAAACACAGGCCCAGCACTGACTGGGACCTAACAGTAAATTGACACACATTTATCTGACTATATATATGCGCCTCTTACCTTTAAGGACGTCTGTAGATGTCTCCAGTAAACACACACTACATTGATTCCTACTTGCTGACACATGATAGAAAATGAACGTTCAGCATACATTGAGATAAGTGTTTATACACTCATTCAGCTGCAGAATCTACAGTATCAAGTATAATTTAATTGGATATCTTGCTGTTGAAGACTACGACAGGAATAATTCATGCACATTTCCATTTCTTTGAGTGTTGAAGTTGTACAGAAGGATGTTTTCCTCCCCTCGTCTGACATTTAGAAAGTCACCTCATGTGCAGATTTGAGAACAAATCTCTGGTAGAAAGACACTCAAACTTTGTCAAAGATGATTGCAGTGATCGCAAAGCTTTAAGTATTAAAATTCTTTAGTATTACGTTTAAAACTTATGAAACTAAAAGTGTTACATTTAATACCAAAGTATTAAAACTTCTTCTAATTAATTCATCCAGAATCACTTAACGTACAGACACCCTTTTTGGTTTTACTTAAATAAAATACTTAATTGATGTACTTAAAGTTATATTTTAAGCAGATGCATGTCATGACAAACTCAAAGCTCTGTGACATTTAATTTGCACATTTACACCAACTAAAACCAAATCTTACCTAAAACATTAACATTATGTGGCTGCTTTGCAAGCACTGTTTTGTCCTTCAGGAAATGCAAATTTGATCTTGGGAGTTAGTCTTGATAATTGACAATAACTGTTAGTTGAGCAAATGGATTAATATGTATATTGGCTTGCTGTTTAATCACAT